>CAJPEX010003455.1:0-28836 GCA_905338405.1 Notodromas monacha
GCTCGTCATTCGCCTCTTTTATGGACGACGAGAGTTTTTTGGAGGAAAGTCCCCGGGTTTAGTTTAGTAATCTGGGCTTTTTTATTCCGAAGTAAAATCCCAGTGACTAAGGGGCTTGACCATTCAAAAACCCACCCTAGTCAGACAAATATTTTTCGGAAGAAAGCTTAGACCACATTTCGATGAATAAAAAGAGCGTCTATTTTGATTTTTGAAGAGCATTTTCAGATGTAAGACCCGGAAGAAACCTTTTTCAGGACTGCTTTTTGCAGATATGTACACTTGGAATTACGCTGGAGTTGTATTCAATCAGTCAACTTTTCACCGAGCGATTCTCAAGCTGGGATAAATTACTGTATCTTGATTTGGAATAGGAGTCAGCAAGTTGCCAATTCATCAAGTTCAAGAAATTGCTTTTTTAATCCATCCCAGCCAAAATATGACATCGCTGTGTTTAAATATATTCCGCCATCTTCGAATCAAGTTGGCCTCAACACAATTTTTTCGGTGAATGGGATGAGCACAGTTATTTTTGGTGGAAAGATATGCGTTCAATTATTCGAATGACCGGTTTATTACTTTGGATAATCAAATAGATTATCGAAAGCGCATTATTCACTCGACAAAAAGTAGTTTTTTTGACGTGATCGTATTGCCGACATGCCAGCAATTCTTGAAGTAAAGTACTTGAGTAATTATTTGATCAAGACGGAAATACCATGAAGTAGTTTCAATTCGAATCCGTAGAAGCAACCGATTTGTTTCCTTTTCTGGGCTGAAAATTAAGCGCGGCTCATCATTTCCGTTATATAATCTGTTTCTGCATGAGAATAATGACTAATTTTGAGTATTTATATAAGAATAAAAGGGAAAATTTTTGATGTCGAGACTGGATGAATAAAATCGTATAGAAAATGCCTCGCCCGGGATGATCGGAAAAACAAGAGCGTTGCAAAAGCAGAAGCCCGGTAATCAGGGCCCCGGCATCTCAGACAATCCCGCGTTGCGTCTGTTGGAGAGAGAAATGAAGCAAAACCCCGTCAATAATACAAATAAAAAAAGGGCAAAATCCCGTTGGCAGCACGCAACAAAAAATTGAGGCTGGAAACAGATACAAACGAAGAGCTAATAATAAATAAATAAATAAAGAACGAGAGAAAACAACTCGTGTGCGTAATTTCGCCACCGGACATAACTCGCGGGTTCCGTTGCACGAAACGCCGGAGATCGGCAGCAGTGTAGCCGTCAACTGGTTTTTTTTTTGGCAACCCCCCTCCACCCAAAAATTTTGTTTTTTTCGAGTTTAATATTGTCAAAATGTTTTCAAACAACCTAGAGTTATCCGTGTCATACATTGTGTTCATGGAAGCGCTTTACTAATTTTTGTGTGAGCCATTGAATCTACGAAGATCGAATTATTCCTCGAAAATCACTCTCGTCAACTTTCGATTATTGCATTCATAAATTACGGCATCAATGATCAAACAAGAAACCTTCAAAAACTCAACAAATTCATGGCACCATCATAATGCAGCTGAAAACGTGACTCTTTAGAAAATATTTATCTGAAATATGCCAAGAATAGGCGAACGAATTTCTACAAGAGGAATGCTAGAAGATCGAAACAATTCGTTCAGATTGAAATTTGAACGGCGTTTTCTAAAAAAAATAAAAATAAAAGTTCTTTACAACTACGGTAAAAAAAATTTTCAAAAGAAAATTCTTAAAAATGAAATTGAAGTAGTGGACGGTAGTCGATACCTGCTCCTCCAGAGTCATTTCAGCCCGTAATTCTTAACCTAGCGCTGCGACGTAAGGTGCTTAAAACTTAGAAGCAACATTCAAGTAAATGAAGTCCAACGGAGACTTTATATCATGACATATAATATGTTATAATCGATAGCCTTTCAGCTTGGAAGGCCTTTTCACTGCGCTATTTTCCTTGCGAGTCACATTAAAACATTCCTTTTTAGCGGATTTTCAATAAAAAATCATCAAGAAAAAAGCAATTCAACAGCTGTGTTGGCAGCATGGCTAACTGCTACACCGACGTTTGTGCGGGGTTCAAAACAGTAACCCGACGTATATATATATATATACAAGATAAACAACGCGACGGGGGGATAGGAAAATTGGGGGGAAAAGGGATCCAAAGCTTTTTCTTATTTCGGTCGTAGGAAATCTTTGGGGCCCCTGCAAAGTTGCGTGGAGGATGCATGGCAGAGCCCAGAGATTGAGAGAAAGAGAGAGAGAGAGAAAGAGAGAAGTCACGAAAATTGTGAATTGGAGGCAATCAAGTGGCGATTGGGCGCCCGCGGGGCAGAGAGAGATCCGTGCCTCCGCCGCCGCCGCCGCCGCCGGTGCACGCCCCGCTTCCTCGCTCGCAATCAGGCCGCCGCGGCGTAAACGACCTGGAATCTCGTTTTCTCTCTTGTTGCATGGTATCCCTGATCGATCTCGTGACCCGACTGTTGGTGTGTGTGTGTGTGTGTTGCTTTTGCTGCTTTGCACATGTCGGCTTTGTGTAAGTTTGAGTGTGTGTGTGTGTGTGTGTGTGCTTCCTAATCTTAATCCATCCGGGGACCCGATCGCGAAGTTGTAAACTGTGATCATCTGTGATTCCCAAGTGGTTGCAAATCTTTTAAACCTCGCGAAAGAATACTGCGAACCTACGTTAATTTTTCCCGATGACGGAAGATGCGAGATTATAGCACCGATGAGTACCGTATATGCATCACAGTATATCCATTATTCATCGCGAAGTTGTAAAAACTTTTCCTCTCTGAAGCGGTTTCTGATCTTTCAAACCTTGCAAAAGAATATACAGTGCAGAGAAAATATGCTAATTTACTCCCAAGACGAAATATAAGAAATTAACACCGGGTATACATTATTTATCAGAAATTTGTTGATACTCTCTGATTCTTAAGTGGTTTCAAATCCTTCAAACCTTGCCAAAGAATGCTGCAAAAATATTTGAATTTTTCCTCACGACGAAAAAAATGATAAATTTGCAATGAGTATATACATTATATTATATAGTCAGAAAATAAAATCGAGAATTGATTCCTCAGGGGTATTTTTCATTATTTTCTCTTGCTGGAATGATTTCAAACTGCTATACCTCCCGAGAGAAAACTGCAAAATCTTGCCAATTTTCCGGGCACACAAAGAAGCGGAGAAATGTTCATTGATTCGTGTGCTCACATATTTTTTATTCTGATATTAATTTTCATTGTGTGAATTCGGCAGGAGAAAACTGTGCGAAACCAGGTTAATTCTGCTGAATTTAAACAAAAAGGAAAATTTATCATGTGAGTGGCATTGCATTTTTTTTTTTATTATTTAGAATCATCTTCAAACTTCTTGATCTCTCTCAAAAAAGATGCAAATCTATGAGAAATTTCGACATTAGGAATAGAAGAAAATCTCCATGCTGTAGCGTGCTTTTTTATCGTTCAATTTTTGAAGGAGTTTTCCAGCTTATCTAAGTTTCTAAAAATGATACTGAGAACCTAGGCTAATTTTGCTAGCATAAAAGCGGAGACCTGATCACTGAATATGATAACGAAAGGATTTCCAAATTTTAATCGCTCAACACTAAAAAAAAATTGCGGACGTATGTTCATTTCACCGACACTAAGAACTGATCACTGATAGCGATATGCTTTTGATTGTAAAATGGTTTTTCAACTTTACCTATAGGTTAATTTCGCCGACATAAAAAGCTGAGGAATGATCACTGGGTGGTGTGATTTCATCTCGTGATTCCGAAATGGTGTAACCGCTTTATGAATCTCAGTATAAAGAAAATTGCGAACCTAGGTCAATTTGTTTCGCCTTGAAAAATGATGGAGACTTGATCACTGAATAGTGTGCTTTTATGCTTTTTATTACTGCTTTAGGTGATTTTAATTTCCTAATCTTCTCGAACAGATGATAGAAAACGTTCTTAATTTCGCAGTGATGAAAAACGAATTTTGATTCTGCATTTGAATTTATCGAGTTTTTATAATATTTTTTGAGAGATCGGCAAGGTGAACAGATGGAAATTGGAATAACATTGAGTTCGTTTGACTTGGCTGCTGTTGTTACTCCAGAGAAAGGACATATTTTTTTAAGGGAATCGATAGCTGATGAAGTTTTGTTGGAAATCTTCAAGACAAAACTTATTTTTATACATTCAGAAGGAAAAAAAAATTGATTTTTTGTTGCACCAATGTTAAAATCAGGCGGAGATTTTCATGCAATGCAGTGGCATATCATAAAGGTGACCAATAAATAAAAGTTTTTACCGCATTTGAATACTTCTGCAACCGCATGCATTGCGAAAACGTATCCGAATTATTTAATGGAGCACCTATATGTGATTGTTCATTTCGATCAGGACTTGAGGATAACTTTTGTATTTGAACCGCTAAAATTGGCGATTTGAGAATTTTAAATTGAACCTAATCATTGTCGTTGAAATGCTTTTGAATAGACCACCGACATTACATTTGGGTATGCATTAATTTTGCACTTTTTTCCTTTTAAATTCTTAGGTACGGGTATTCTGAGGTAACCCTGCGTAATCCTCGTTGCGCAGAAATATCTCCATTACAGTCGGAATTTAAATTAAACTGCCATTAATAGATTTTTGAAACGTGAGTAATAAATTTTTCATGGATTCAGCTCATTTACTTGAATACTTTAATTTTCCGCTTGCTTCGCACGTCACAGGCAATTGTCCGCCGAATTAACCTCTATTAGTCTTCTTTGATCCGTTAATGATTGAATGCTGGCGGATGAAATAAAAGTACTGTATATACGATGTATTCTTCTGCATTCCGAATTAATTTTTCGAGCCAAAGCCAGATCAGGTTTGTGATCAGCCCTCGGATATTATCCAAATCCGCAACCAGTTCGATAATCGCGGGGCTTACGTTATCCGGAGTATAAATAAAGTAAATATATTACAAAACCTAACATAATAAAAACTATCAAATCTCTTCCAGAACCTTCTATAATGAAACTATTCTTACTATTCATTTTATTTATTATTTATTATGAGATGCTTCTGGTCATTCTCTGTCTTGATCAATAACAGTGAACTGAAGGAAAATATGCAATAAATTCTCGCAGTTGAGCAACGGGTCACAATCCAGAAAAATTGTATGAAGTAAATGAAAAAGAAAAAAAAACCTAAGTTTCCTCTCCCACGTGTCTTAACAAATTGACAACATTTCCTTCACATTCTGCTTCTATACATAATCAAGCAAAATTCAGGACGAAAATGTTCGTTAGTAATTTTCTGTAGCTCACCAATATATTTCGTCGATACATGGGAAAATTCGCCGATAGTTTTGGGACAAGTTTGCCAGATGAAAATTCTTGGAGACGAGGTTTTTTGAGAAGAAGAAAAAAAAATGAACGCTTTTTTTCCGGTTGAAGGGCTTACTTTTGCGTGAAGCAAAAATTGATTGATGTGTCACTCGAGATAGAGAGAGAGAGAGATTGTCAAGGTTGATACGACCTTGTGTGGTCCGTTGGAATTCAAAGTGGTCCTAAAATTTTGATTTCTAGCTTTCGGAGTAGAATAACTCATACACTTTTACCTTGGGTATCTGAGAATGCCGTTTGGAACTGATTAGTATTTTTTCCCCCGAGCTGATCTCAGTACGAATATCGCTGCGAATCTTGTGCGTTTATAAGATTTTATATTAAATAAACAATACTTTCAAGAGATAAAACAGAAAGCGGAATCTTTTCTGGGTTTTCGTTGCACATAGTTGGAGATGTGCTTTTTATTCTTCTCAGGTTTCAAAATAGCGCGAGGAAGCAAATGAGAGCGAAAGAAGATGGATTCACTTTTTACGACAGTGCATGGGCGTTTTTAATTACACCCACGGTGGCATAAAAAAAAATAACCCGGATTATCTTCTGCCTTTAATCGCTGGGATAAATTTAACGGCACCGGCCCCTTGACATTCCTGGAAAGGTCGAAGAAAAGTGTTACAACAAATTTAAGAAAAAAACGGAAAAGCCTAGTGTCCCTGAAATAAGCGGCCAATAATATGAGTCCTGTAACATTTACCTTTCGTGTAAAATTCATAAACTGTCCTCGAATCATATGAGACGCATCTGCGTTCTATTTATATTTTTAAAACAATCAGGGTGTGACTTTCCGCTGTTCGTCAAAAAAAAGGATGCATTTAAATAACATATTCTGGTGGAACAGTTTTCTACCATTTCGGAAGTAAATAATATGATCTATTTGTACTACTGTAGTTTGATCTTACATCACCGGGTTTCCAGATATGGTCGTATTGCAATTTTTGTAATTTGGGGTTTACACCAAAAAATATTTTCTGGCACAATGTGGCTGGGTTCCCCTAAGGATTTTCCGTTTTTATTTTGAAGGGTTGAACAAAATAGAGCGTCTCAAATTATAAATTATTGGAAATGTAGCTTAGTATTCGAGAAAGTCCTCGAATTAAATCCAACTGCTGTATTTTTTCGCGCTAATTAAAGAAGCGATCCTTTGAAGAAACGCCTTCCTCGCAGAAATATTTTTTTAATGCAAAAACACCTTCAGGACTCCAGTTGTAATCTTGATTGAAAATCCGATGATTTATGCGATGTGATTTCAAAGAAGTTGAATTTCATTTTAAGACTGAAGTTTGTTCCGTTCCATCCTCATAAAAAAATAAATAAACAGAAGAGAAGACGCAACGAAGTTCAAAACGAAAATATCTAAAAAAAAAAAAGAGCGAGAAAATCTTCCAACTGCCCTCGGGAACCGCAAAAGTGAAAAGCTGGAGCAGGGCGTGGAGAAAATAGCTGATCAGTATGACGAATAATCTTTCTTTTTTTTTTCAAGGAAAAAGAGAAAAAAANTTAAACATCCCCCAAAGAAGAGGAAGAGATGAAGAGAAAAAAAAAATGTGGGGCCCCGAAGCGGAATCCGGGCACGTAATCTTGTCACGGGTTGCGGCGGGTGTCGAGCCGCGGAGATGGATCGCCGGACACGCCACAACCTGCAAAAGCCCCCCCTCTTGCCTAATTTTCCTCCCCTCGCTCTGCTTTACAACACACGACAATGACGTCGACAACAACAACAAGAATAACTTTTATAGAAAAAAAAATATATATAATAGAAAGCTATCCTTCCCACGCATTCGAACCCCGTTTTTACCAGGGTTCGACGTACGAGGGTTGGCTCATAAGTTTTATTTTCAATCTTGCGCCTTTCTTTTTGTTTGCATCTTTTTCCTTTTGTGGAAATGGAAGCATTGACAAAATTTTTACGCGCACGTATCTATAATTGATAGATGAGTTTTCAAACCTTTCAAATTTTGTTCGGCGGGAGAAACCACATATTCTTATTGGGTTCCCAATGCCAGCACTGTTTTTTTTTGTTGGTACTCCACGTATGGAATATTTAATGTTTAAGCAATGTAGATAGTATTTTATCAACCAGCCATGTTATTTTTGTGAGTTCTCAATTGTGGTGGTATCTATATAAAGAATTTACAGAACAGCTGAATGCCTAAAGCTTTCAAACTTTTTCACACTTCTTTAGTTTCTTCTGTATGATTTTCTCCGAAATTCAGGGTAACCCCACGTAAAAAAAATGAAGTCAATGAAAAAAAAAGACAGGGAGATGTCAAGATGGACGAGACGAGACCAAATCTGAATAACTGAAAGAAAAAAAAAATGGGATCACGATTCGTGACGCGAAAAAGCGTGTTTTGAATACAACTTCGTTATGAAAATCGCATCGATCAACGGACTCTGAGTCTCCCCTCAGATTTTCTTGATTGAATCGTCACGTTTTTTGGTTTACTTCATCAAAGGAGCTCCGACGGGAACTTTACTCAATAAGATCCATAACGTTTCTTGGTCGTTTTTTTCGTTGTTGTTGCTGTTGTTGAGAAACAAACATGAGAACAGTTTCTTCGGAAGGCCCAACTTACTTCACCTGTAAGACCGATGCGTTAATTTTCTTGGCACGAAAAAAAAATGGGTGCAGTTGATCAGCATTGATGATTTTCCCCACTTTTTTTTCGTAAATTTCATCCTCAGAAGCTCAACGATCCTTTGACAGCAATGAATCCAGTCCAAAATCTCAATAAAGAGAAATAAAAATCATTTTTCCATGAATACTTCGGCATAATTTCAAAATTTTTCAGCCGTACGAACTCTGTTCATTTTTGAATACGTCTTATAGAATGCAGCAAATTTACCGCTTTTTTTTTAACGTGTGCACTCTTAATTCGGAGTGAAAGAAAATATGTCAGTCCTTTGCGGAAGTGAAATCGGAATGAATTGAAAGGACCTCCGTATGTCAGTTGAAAAAAAAGTAAATTCATTTTTCGCTCGAAGTAAGAGGCGCGGTTTGCGAAAGGTAATTTTTATTGTTCATTAAAATTAATTTATTTGAAAGCGAATCCGTGACGCTTACAGGAAAAGCCCCCAAAAGTCGCCACATTCTGAGCGCATACCAGATTTTTTTTTTCCGTGTCAACAGGATTATATTTTAAAGACGTTATATGCTTGTTTATGAGCTTCGGTTATGCTTCATTTCCATTCATATTTTCTTCAGCGATGACGGAACATGTCCCGAGTTCATATTAATGAACATTATCAAGCTCCCATTTTCATCGCGGAAGGCGAAAGATTATTTTTTTTTTTCATGTAGCCCTTCCGGGAAATGCCAACTTGAGTATTCCACGCGCAAAACCGCTCCTAGCGCCAAAATCTGCAAGTTTTAGGAAACAGCTATCACTTTAAGACAAAATTATGGGTCCGGGTTACCTTGGAACGTGATGAAACCGGGCACTTGAATTCCTTCTATTTTTTTGGGGGGCTCTGAATCACGTCTTGTTACGCTTAAAGGTGAAAGCCTGGCGAGGCGTAAAGTTTCCTTTTTGTCCCCCCCTCATCCTTTCGTGTCGATCGATCCCGGGTTTATGGAGTTCCATCCGCTCGATTAGGTCCCGCGAATCTCTCTTTGCTTTTCACCATGCCAGGGCGATGAAAACTTTACTGCAACGTTGCCTCATCCTCTTTGTAATAAAAATATTGCGTTAACGAGGCGAAAGAGAGGAGAAATGAACGGGGTATATAGAGAGCTTCGTTTTATGATCACATTTTTTTTTAAACGGATTACGTAGGAAAAAAAAATATATGAGGAGAAGAGTAGATTAAGTGTTGCTGATGCGATCGCAGGAAGACGGAAGTTGGAGCTTGATATACGTTGTATACAAAGTTTTGTTCACCTCTGAAATTCCGGTTTGATTTGAGAGAAAGAGAGAGAGAGGGGAAACTGAAGCGAAGGAATGAGGAACGAGCGCCGAATTTTTCGAGGCGCTGAGAAAAAGATTCACTGAACAACCGAGATGAGTTCCGTGAAATTGAAAAACCTTCGTTTTCGTCATGATCATCACTTGTTCGAAATTTTAAGGATAAGCGCATCGTCTGAAAGTGACGAAATTTCGGTCGATTTTCCTGAAGCATAGTATTTAATGGCGGAAACCAAATAATTTATCCGGGCTGTAAAAATCGTAATCGAGCGTGATGGAAAAATAAATTGCTCTAGATTTGAAGTGGTTATTTTTGAAAGCTGTGTATTTTCCTTACCTACGCCAATCAAACACTTGACCGCAATATTTCAAAATGATATTATGCGCCATTTCACAGATGAGAAAATGAAAAAGCTATCATACATGAGATGGGATTGCAACTTTTATATCCGATTCGAAACTTTAAAAGATACATTTCGAAATTTTTTTGTTTTTAACGCGACGAAATCGGTTCCAGTAGCTCAACTTGGATAATAAAATTTGAACTTTCGTCTTTTTTTTTTATTGAGATTTCTTCACAAAGCGGTTAACATCTAGCAAATATTTTATAAGCTTTCCGGAACGCGTTTGAATTTTCGTACATGCCCAACAACTCGCTATTTGAAATGCAAATGCATCTAAATCTTCGGAAGAATGCCGGGCAAGAATCACTTCGCACTTGCATGGATTCAGCCTGAGTCTATTTTTCACAGTAATCATCAGTTTGTTGATGGTTAAACTCATGATTTGTCTGCAGTCTGCACCCAAATTTATTCAGTTTGGGATATGTGGAGTAATGAATAGTCGCCCTTGGTTATCTGGCTGAGGCAACTCGAAACATATCGAGTTGATTTTTTTACTGGCTTAATATAAATAAGAAAAATGAATGCAAAACTTTCCATATTCGCGGTCTTATAGTCCATGTTACAGTAAAGGCCAAGCACAAATTTGAATAGATTTTTACGAGAAAAAAAACGCAATAAGCCAGTCTAATTAATTATTTATGTTTTGTTGACAGAAGTAATTCCACTTATACGCGGAAGAAACATTTCGACTTCCTTTGAAGTACGGTACATTTGTGCTACAAAAGTTGATGGAAATTTTTTATTTATTTTGAGGCTAGATGCGAAAAGGTTTACGGAGTACCGTACTACTATTTAAAATTAAAGACTTTTAAAAGACAAGATGAAGGTTTTTGACTGTCTTCAATTCAAAATTTGATGGCTTCATTGCGGATTCAGTCTTATTTCGATGACAGGCCGCACTTGAATTTGCATGCGCACTTTTCAGAGAAAATCTTATAGGACGTATACTGAAAGTCTGATTAAATTTGCAAATTTGCGTCAGTTAAACGTGTGAGTGCCGTATTTACGCATACGTAGCCTATAAGCGTTTTTCTTGGAAATATTTTTTTTGTTTTAACGCCAATATTGCCTAATAATCAAGATTTTTTTTTGCTGCCTAGGCTGCCAAAATCTCACATATGTGCAGCTCTTATACCTCAAGATAATGTGAAATCTGATTTTAAAAAAAAACTCCTGTAAACGTTAAAGGGGCGAATTTTTCCACCGAGAACGTGTGTAACACAGCACTTCCGCAAGCTTTAAATCATAGGTGCCAGGAAAATTTATCGCATTCAATTTTTTTTAATAGGAAAAATTTGCATTTCGGCCGCGTTTTACCCCAAAAAGAAGTACTGCTTCAGAAATTATTTTCCAGCTTGTAACCCCCATGGGCTTATTGACTACATTATATAGCTTCTCTGTATTCGGATGAGACTCAAAAGTGGTTGAAAAATTGCAATTTTTTATGAAGTATGAACGACCTTTCGAAAACCCTGGTCCTTCTTCGTCATTTGTCTTCCCTCTCTTACGTCTCTTCTTTTCCAAGGCTCTCGTGTCAAATTATTTTTTTTTTCAAGTGACGACCTGAGCCTCTTTTTGTTTTTTTTTGGATGAGCGGTTTCGCCTTCAGTATAATTCATGGCGTTTTCGCCTCGTGGCGCTCCTGCGAGCATTTTGTCAGGTCACGGGTGTAGAGAAAGAGAGAAGCAGAGACGCTGGTGATGTTTGTTTGGTCTTGACCCATTAAAACATTTCCATGCCGTCCGACCCCGCCGCAGCACGCGCAACCGCGTCCACCTTCTTGCTGCCTGCATGCTATAGCATGCATCCATGCCATGCAATGTAATGCAATGCAATGTAATGCCATGCAATGCAATGCAATGCAATGCATGCATGCATGCGTTGGATCCACCCCCACGTGCCCGGAAAGCCCAATCAGCCCGGGTTCGCGTGCTGATGAGAGATTGGGCAAGGTGGGCCGCGTCTTGAGGTTTTTTTTCATTTTTTGACGGGGCGAGAGGATGCCGTGACGACGAGGAATTTCTCACCGTTCGACTCGGCGAGAAACATTGCTGCAGACTCTTTTTTTTCTTTTTTGAAAGATGCATCCATGAAGAAAAACAAAACGATGAATATCTTGCGAAGAACTTATATCCGGTTCGTCTTCCGGAAGGGAAGCAGATCATTCTCCCACTCTTCTTTTTTTTAAATTGTATTCTTTGATTGACAGCAAAAATAATCGCGAATTTCGGCATTTACGCGATCGAGTACCCACGTGCATCACTTTTTTCCAAAAAATAAAAAAATCGGTAACACAGAAATTGGGTGCGCGTCAGTCTCTGGGATAAATTCTGAAAACATTTTCAAGGATTTCTTTTGGGATATAGTCGAATCACATTAGTTCAGGTTTCCGAAATTGAGAAACTTTCTACAACGATTTTTTTTTCTGCGTAAAGATTCATGTTAAGATGTAGGAATGTTGATAAAACCTTGTGAACGCTGAAAAGCGGAAAATAAAGCTTTCTGTTAATTCATTTATGTTAAGTTCCCATGAGAATCCGTTTCAAGGGTTTCTCTATACAACGAAATCCGGGGGGGGGGGGGACTAGAATCGAATTCATTGCGGAGAGAATTTCGTTGTGGAGAGAGTCTAAGAAGTGATATTAAAAATTCAATCTCGAAACAAAGTTTAATTCAATGGGCTTGAATCTAGTTTTTTTTAAAATAAATATAACATAAGTGATATATCAGATGAAAATATAATGGGGCCATCAAACTGAAAAAATGCACCTTTTACTGCTGTATTAAAGAGTAAATAAAAAAGCGAACTGTCGAATTCTCTGGCAAAAAAAAAAGCCCTAAAAACCGCTGTGCGTGACATCTTCCTTGCCAAAATTTTGGCTAAAAAATAATTGAAATATCTTTACGCAATGGCGCGTGGTACTTGACCAACTACAGTAGTTGCTCAAGAGGGGGCTAACCATGATATTTTGGGATAGGCAAGGTTTGTCCCGAGTCGAGAATTTCTTTTTGGGAATGCGATGATCATCGAGACCCCTTCTTTATTTGTATACTATTTCACGATTCACGTGGAAACGGATATTTTTTGTTGTTGCGCAGATCAAGTCGGGAGCTGAAGAAAATTCAGAAATAATCTTTCGTCAATGGTTCAATCTTTGCGTAGTCTGGGTGTGGCCACATTTCTCAACTCATGCCCTAAAATGTTCTGCCAATATCTTTAAAAATAAAAGGGCAGAGTTTTTTTGTGGATGAAATCAAGTGTTATTCCAGTAGCTGGTACGCGATTTAATCAATCTGTTTCTTCCGTGCAAATGTTTCCGTGGTTGAGACGTCGATGGACCTAATCTTAAATATAGAAACTGATTCTTGAAATTTTAGAATTTTTTTTCCTGTATATCCGCAATGTTCTCCCATCACTTCTGTGTTTCCATAGACCTTGAGGTAGTTTTGCAGAAAGTTCCATTGGACGGAAAGGGGTTATGGGAAATGGCATTTTAAGATTTACAAAAAATAAAAATAAATGTTACGCAATGTTCTCCCATCACTTCTGTGTTTCCATAGACCTTGAGGTAGTTTTGCAGAAAGTTCCATTGGACGGAAAGGGGTTATGGGAAATGGCATTTTAAGATTTACAAAAAATAAAAATAAATGTTCGTGCTAACCGATGAATAATCCTCCTGGGCTCTTTGCTATTCTTCCGTATCTCTCAAATCTTCGTCAGTCCTCCCAGCTGTTCAACATAATGAGGCCTGCGTTTTTTTATTTTCATCCTTTCAGACTCTCTCCCTCTTAGCACCCGATTTTATCAATCAAGATTCATTTATTTTTCTCTGAGACGTTCGGGAAAAATTACAGGAAGGTTTAAAAAAAAGGCGGAAATTGGGCTAAATTATCCAGTAACCTACTTAATGAGGGTTCTTCACGCGATCACCCAGAGGAACATGTCATGAAACGACGTGGCCAGAGACAATGGAGAAAAAAAAATACAATAAAGAAAATAATACGTGGGCTTAAACGGGCGCGTGCCTTACCGCTCCGTCATAGTAGTTGGCTCGCGTGCTCGCCCCATTCATTCCACTTCCCCTGGGATTATTATCCGCCTCAAAAATTCTAGTTCCGATGCAAAAGTCGAGACGAGGAAAACATATTTCAAAAAAAAAAAGAGCGAGCGAGAGAGAGAGAGATGCAGGAGTTTTAGGAATGCACGAGGCGGTGCGGTAATCGAGGCAGAGGAAACGTCCCATTCATCTCATTAGAGGCGAAAATGAGCCCGGCCCTCCGCACGCGATTTCGGCGGCGGCGGCGGTGGTGGTGGTGGTAGTAGTGGCGGCCTGGGCAACATCCCGCATTCTGAGTCGTATTCATCATCGTTATTTCCGCTCAGACTTGACGTTGAAGTATTCTTCTGGGTGATCTACCGCACTGCGGAGACGTGACGGGGCCCGCCGAAGGGAACCCGGGGGTTTCCGATGTCGAAAATGGTGCCCTGTTCGGGCTTGCTCGAGAAATCATCACCTTAAATTATGCCGGCTCGGGGGCGTGATTAACGAACTGCGCACCTTGTGGGTACACCTATCGGCTTTTTCTCGGCCAAAACCCCGCGAAACCTGCGACGAATGTCTCTGAATCCATGCAAAAATATCATTATTAATGGTGGATAAATGGGTATAAAAGCTTGTATTCCTGAAATGGCTCGTCGATTCGATAGCAAACCAGGAAAAAAATAACAATACCGGAATAAACGTGCAGGAAAGCCAGGGTCTTTGAAAAACGTAGACTATTTTTCAATAATTTGCGGGACCACCTACTCGTACTGTAAAATAAAAATAAAAATAATTTTAATGAACCGTCTTCTTTCGCGGGATTTTGCATGTGGATATTTATTTATTTTATTTATACTTGGTAAAAACTGGTGATTTTTCGGCCTTCGATTCGATAGCAGGCGATGGAAGGAACATTTAACTTTTACGGAAAATAGCTTAACGATTTGCGGTATGAACGAATTATATTGAAACAAAATATTAAATTCAATTTTCATGACTTGTGTCCTCATCAGTTCATTTTCCTCATACGATATTTGCACTACTTTTTGAGACGAGAAGCAGATCAGCAAAATAAGCTCGGTGCAATCTATACGCTCGTAAAGATGTGTGTTTCAATTTTATGCGCTGTGTAAAACGGTGTGGTCTTGTCGATGGCTCAACCGTTTTCTGCGTTTATCTCAAATGTTTTTCTGCTTCGTTCTGCAAGTTTCGTAATCTGTGTGCTTAAATATCCAGCAGAGAAATAATTGCCGCACGAATGAAATCTATACGAGGGCAAGATGTGTGAAAAAAAGCGCAGTAACTTGGTGGTCATGCCAATCGATAAGCAATTTTCCGCGCGTCCTACAGACATCTGTTCTTCATTCAGCGCATTTTGACATCATCTGCTTCCAAATTGACGAATCAGAAAATCACTTCCTGTTGCCACTGGAAAATATTATTTAAAATTTTGTTTTGCTCATTGGAACCTTGCAGAAGTCAGCGCTTCGAATCCCAGTATTAACTGGTTATATATAGGGCTGTCCTGCCAATGGTTCTGCAATTTTCTGCTCGTCTCGATTGTCTCAATTCCCATCTTCTGTCAATTTCCCCATTCATCTGCTTTCGAATCTTCTGCTAAAGTGTCATCGTCTCATCAGACCGAAGTCGAGAGATTAGAATATGTTGGCAGTTTTATTTTGCTCTGAGTTGAGGAAATGAACTTAAATCAGCTGTCTATAACGAGTGGTGTTGTTATTTTCTGTTCGAATTTATTGCGTTCTCTGTTCTGTTGTGCAGAAGTATAATTACGAACCCTCTTGCAGAACTAGAATTTTCTCTCTTAATAGAAATGTCTGCAAGCAGCAGAGTGTTATAATATCCGGAATTTTTGCATTAGTTTTTTTTTAATCCGAAAAATTTCGCGGGAAGCGTTGCTTGAAAATCTATCGAATATTGTAAATTAATTCCGCCAATGTCCATCCATTTACATCGAAGCATGGTTTAGAATGTAAAAAAAAAGCTCATAATGACGGTCTTTTTACGCTATAGCAGGGCATATTTTAAAACTGCTTGCTAAGCGAGTTGATAATTGAAATAGCTTCTGCCAAGGTTAAGTCAGAAGCGTAATTGCAGAGATTACATGGAGCCCTTTAAAAAAAAAATCACCTCATCCTTGGCGTCTAAATTTTCAGAAAATTTAAAATGTGCATGCTGTGCTGATCTTCGCGGGTTTTTATTTTATTTTTATATATCATTTCCTTTATCACGTGAACTCGCATTTGCTCTGGAATGTTGTGCGTGCAGGCAGTTTATAGCAGAGCCGATAACTTCGACAGGTGTTCGGAGACGTGTGAACATGATGTGAATTTGAATGAAACCGGGGCTTTTGCATCCCCCATCATATGTGACGCATGAAGAAGCTCAAGGAAAATTTCCACCTGAAAATGCTACAGAAAATGATGACGTATCCCATTTTTTTTGTAAATTTGACAAACAATAGCGATTATGCAGTTGAGTCGATGCTAATTTTTCAACGACAGTCAATAATCTGAGAAACATTTGCGGGTTTGGATTCAGAGAGCAGCGATACATTTTCAGCGAGATCATTTTTTCCTCTTGGTCGAAAAATTAAAATCAATCCTGTGTTATTATTATTTCTCGCACAAGTTTCAAATAAGCCGAAGCGCTGGCTGGCATTTTTGGTCGTGACAGTGAACGTTACGTGAATAACGAACCAGGTAGAAGGGGGGGGGGGGGAAACACCTTCGAGAAAACGAAGTTTCCGCAACATTATATATTTGAATAAAAGAATGAACCGCAAGGTAAAATTTAAAAAAATTCTAAAATGAAAAAGGAAGAAAATGAGGAAAAGTGAATCGCGTCGTCGTGCCTCGGGATAATCAACAATCTAGCGGGCAAGAACGTGTGGGAACCAGGTGGCTCACGCATTATGAAATTCCGGCACCAGGGCTGGAGATCCATTCATTACGCCTGGGGCCTTGTCCAGCAGCAGCAAGCAGCAAGCAGCAGCTGAGCGACTAGAGGTTTTTTCTGATGGAATCGTGATCTTCCTGCAAGTTCATTTCCCTTGTCCCGCTTGCCGTCGATTATGTAGAGCATTCATTTCACCTTCTTCATCCTCTTCTGTTCTTGCTGCTTTTTTTTAACATTGTTGCCTTCGTCTTCTTCTTTAATGCCTGTCGTCGGTATAATCATATCTTTACGTAGGTTCAACGAAAATCTCGCCGCGCAGAAATTCGTGGCGAGACGCTTATTCGGACTCGTGGAAATAGCCCCTGAAAAGTTTTAATGGAAAAAAATGCTCATGTTGCAAGTTTTTAGACCTTTAGCAAATCTGAACCATGCCGAAAGATTCACAAATGTGGCGAAAACTTTATGTCATAGTTGTATGTTAAGCAGGGTTGGTTTAATTTTGACAAAATGTGCTTATGCGAAAAATTCCTCGAAATTTGAAGAACACAATCGCTGGACTTACGATCAACCTTTTCCATGCTTCAAAACTCAGATAAATCACATGATTCTTATGCTTGAAGTTTAAGACCTAGAGAATGTAGGTTTCTAATAAACGAAAAAAGATCACGTGATTTTCAACATTTTAAATTCAGCCAATAATGCTGACTTGGTCAAAGTCACGGTTATTCCCATGCTATGTTTGAAAGAAAATTGTATAATTGTATTCACGCGAAATGAATTCGTTCACGAAGTATTTCAGGGGTTTTATGTCTGTATACGAATCTCGACATCAAAACAAATTTTTTCTTATCTTTTGAAAGAAGAAAAAATGGATAATTAATTCCAAGCCAGTTTATGCAGATCTCGGGATCCTTCAATTTCCTTATCTCGACTCTCATGTATATAGGGTCTGAATTTCTTGAAGCTTATTTTCCTCGTACTCTTCGAGACAGCGTTTATTTTCGCCGCGGGCTGAATTTCGTTGCGTCATCCAATTTTCCGAACCTCACGCGCACGCGTCTGAAGAAAAACTTCATGAATAGCCCAGTTGATTTTTCGGTTATTTTTCTTTCTTCTTTGTCTCATCATATTTGTTTGCTTGTTGCTTGCAGGTGCCGACTGGAACTGCTTGGGTATTATTGAACACGGGGCTCCCACGCAAAACGCCTTGAGGTGAGTCAAGTCGCTCATTTTGCAATCTCTCGTTTTTTCACTGAACGCGAAGTGGAGGAAAATATGGAAGAACCCATGAGATTTCATGACTCGAGCATTGAGTGATGGGGGCTTTTCTCATCTTCTTATACAGAAAATGAATTAATGTTCATGGATATAGTCAGATATAGCGGCGCAAGAGCTCTGTTCTATGCGTTGATTTTATGTGATTTGTTTTTAAAACTAACTCATTGTATTTTTCCGAAGCACAAAGGTGGCAATGATTTGGAAGAACCGGTTTCATGACTTTGAAAATCAAAGCTATAAATAGGGAGCTGTTTTCATTTCAAGGAGTGATGCAAGATGCTCTTAACCTTTTTAGTTGTTTGTGGTAAATTTACTTTCCTTCTGAGGTCGGGTTTACTTTCATCAATCAGTACCTTGTGTATATACAGTACAGTAGTTTATTTGCTCTTTTATTCCCCCAAGTTCTAAAAGCAGATAAATGTAGGATCATCTCTTTCGTAGTACACGTCATAGGTAATAATGCTCTACCTTCTATAAGTTGAATTTAATGCATTGGTTGCTCCACACTTTAAGTGCTTCAATGATTTCTGTTTTTCGACAAGCACGAAGAAGACGGAAAATCTTTCTGGCTATTTTACGAGCTGAAAGGGGAAAGGGTTATTTTTTTTTCGCCTTGAAAGGTGTTGATGGTTTTCCGATTTTTCGTGGTTTTGCAAGGATAGAAATTACTTGATACTCTTTTGTATCTCACTGCTCGCTTAAAGTATATCTCAGCTTCATCAGTCATATAATCTCTTTACACTTTACTTTATGCTTTCTCCGCACGAGTGCAAAATAAAAAAAGGAAAAGAATACGGGAGAACCTCCTGTGTTTCTGGACTTGGAAAAGTAAAACCTGTGCGTATTTTATGCGTAGGTTTTATTTTAGGTCCATCTATAGAGTGGTGAAATGTGTTTATAAATCGCGAGCTGGTTCCTGATGGCTAATGGGTGTAGTACTGCAGTTCATGTGGCTTTGAAAAAATAAAAATAGAATAAGGGAAAAGTATTTTCGCGACGTGGGCCCACCCTGGGGGGAACCAGGAGTTCCTCTCTCTTCCGCCCAAGAAGAAGTATCAAAAAGGGGCCCCTGGTGTCGAGAGGCACACCCCCCCAGGGATCATCATTAAAAATAAATCGCAGCAGTGGGTCATCACCAGGTGATCAGCGAAAAAAATATACGCATAAATATATATAAATATAAATGAAATTAAAATGAAAGAAACCGCGTGCGCGCGCGTTTTCTCTCTCATGGGCCGGGATGAGAACAGTAGAGTACGTTAAAAATGGGTAGAGACTCCCGCCCGGGCCCCGGGATCCGTTTTTGCTTGACGGCGCGTCACGCGGCGGGTGCTCGTCTCTCGCAGTTTATTCCTTTTCCTCTCTCTATGTATTTGTATTTATTTATTTTTCTTCATTTATTTTTTCCCTCTGCTTTTTTGGCTGTGCGCATGCATGCAGATTACCCGCGGCTTGCAGGAATGCGGAATGCTCTCATGTGTGTGTGTGTGTGTGTGGTGCGCGCACGCCTTGTGTATAAAAAAACCGGGGTTCTTCTCATCAAACCCGCTCGCTGATGGTGGGCACGCAGCACAAGGTGTTCCCAAAAAGGGGGTTTCCCCCTTGTTTTCTTCTATTCAAGTGAGACTTATTGGCAGATATGAAAATGGTGGCGAAATATGTCGGTTTTAGAGCCCTTTGCAAAACTGACACGAACTTTTTCATTCCCCTTGTTTTGCTCTCTGCAGAAAATTAGGCAGGTCTGATACCACTTTTACACGAGTATACAAACCTTGAATTTCGGGTGCGTGTCATACTGGTGTACGCATTTTTTTTTTTCAAAATTTCTTTGTGCGTCGTAGCCAAATCACATTAGTTGGATGCAATAAAATTTAGAAACTATAATACTGTATTGCATTCGAAATTATAAAATTAGGCTCAAACGGTTGCGAATATATAGTTCCTCTGATTACATATATTTTTAAACGAATGTTACCGTTGTATTATTTCAGGTAAAAATATAAAACAAAGGCGGATGAAATGCAAAATTCACAATTTATTTGAGCACTGTGTAAATTTAAAATTTGGTCAAGATTTCTAAAAAAAATTAGATATCACCGACAAACTCGGGTGTGTATTTTATGCAGGGATACGTTTTCTGCGAAATTTTTATTGAAGAAATGAAAAGGCGTGTCTTACAAAAGGGCACGTGGTACTTGATTGAATATTATTGCATCATGTTTTTTTTTTTAAACAAGTTCGGACATATATTCAGGTTTGATGGTCTGCAGCATTTTATTTACTTGAAACCACATTTTTGCTACAGCGAAAATTGTCTTTAAAAAACCTGACGTCTAATCTTTAATGCGGTCTAAATCTTGATTATAAAGATCCAAAGATGAAATTGCCACGACGAAAATTGGTTCTGTTTCCAATCTTCGTTATTTGTTGATTCAACTTATGTTTTCCGCTAACAAACTTGACAAGTCTCTAGGGGTGGTTATCCGATGTAATTCTCGCTGAAATTGCATCTCGTTAAAAATTGACACATGAGTTCATCACAGGAAAAAATCTTTTTGTGTGCCAGAGAAAAAAAAGGAAGAGATTGAATGAAGCGGACTCGCGAATCACGGAAGACGTTTTTGTTTTATTATGCCTACCTGTTCCTTCGCTATACAGTCTGGATGAAAGAAAAAAGACGCCGGGGTTTTGATCGCATTCGCGAATGCCATTGCACGATATCAAATCAATCAAGCTGAATGTGTTGTAATCAAGCTCTGGTTATGCAGGTGCAGTGTTCATAATTTTTTCATCATTAGAATATGTCCTGCTAATAAGATTATTCCGCCGGTGAAAAAAATAAAGAAGAAACAATTTTGGGAAGAGCTGATTGCCGGTCTTATTCATTCCTAAAATTTGAATCACCGGTTCCCTGTGGTGATTCATTAAGATATCGCATTCATTTCAAAACTCGTCGTAAATTAAGCTGAAGATTGATTCTATCTTTAAAAATCTGCCTAAATAAATGAGTACAAAATAATAATGTTAAAGGATATAGTTTCTCAATAATTATAATAGTCAGCGGGGAACAAGAAAAAAAGCACTGTATTCCGGAAGGGGAATTAAGATTTAATTGAAAAAATAATTTCAACGTGGCAAGTTATTAAATCTAATTTTTTAAATATAACTATTACCAAAGGGTGAAAATAAATTGATTGCATTATTTATGCAATTTTTGTAAAGACGCTTCATTCGTGAAATAATTTTTTGTAGCGCTGGATGAAACAAAATTCAAGGTTTTGCTATTGCAATGTGTTCGGCGAATTGTTCCTGTGTCGAAAAGGAAGAAAACCTCCTGATGGTGAAGAATAATGCCAGATGAAGACATTTTTCATGCTTTAAATCAAAAAATTTTTTTAGGGTGCTGATTTTGAGACTTATTGTTCGGGGTCATTATATATTAGAAGGAAGACTCCGTATCTTTCGCACGTGCTGCTTCCTTGAGTTATTTCCTTTAGGCGGTGGTCGTGAGATTCGCACAGGCGCGATAAGCATTTTACGGCGACTCTTGCGAGTGGAATGCGAACTCGACTCGCTTCTTTTATTCGCTTTCAGGTTTTTATTTTTAATCCTTCCGTTCCTCTCTTCTTTTTTTTGCATACTTCCTCGGGATTCCTCGGGGTGCAGTAATTTGATTTATGGTTCAATTCTAGCCTGGACTTGTTTAGAAGAAAACGGATTTTCTGTTTCTGCTCCCCGATGATTCCTTCCTTTTTTGCCGCTCGTACTTGAATGCAGGGAACGCTTAAATTATCCCGGGCCTGTTTTTCAACTCCTTGCAATTTTCTTGCCTCTTTTATGTTCCATCTGCTGGCGAAATCCAAGCCTACTCAAGCTGATGAATGAGTGTTCTTTGTCTCGGATAATTTTTTTTACTAAGTTTCTTTTTTTTTTTAAAAGGAAAGCAATGCAATCATGAGGTATGAAAATTAATTCTTTCTGTCTGTGATGAAACAGGATAAATTTGCGGGTTAGGTTTCTCTCCCGCGTTGAAAATAAGAAAGCAAACTAGATGAATTATTGGTACGTCTACAACTTTTCCTTCGTTTTACTCAGAGTAACCATGAATGACTTGCTTTTAGATTTTAAAAAACGTCTCCTGATTCCGGAAATTAATTCACCGCAAGGAGGATATCGCAGCAAACAGAGAGTAAATTTCACAATTGTAATTTTAACAGAGTACCGTTTAGGGGGGTTTTTTTTTAAAGAACTTGGGTACAGATCGAATTTTTTGAAAGTATCCCCGCTGCCACCCGAGTATATCCTATGTGGTTCGTGCCAGGGTTCTCTCCTCTTGGTGTGCAATGCAATTGAAAGTCGAAATTTCACAAGTTGTCGGCGTAAATCAGAGCCCTTGTTGGGGAAATCATAATAAACATGTCACGGGTCCACGGAGAAACTGAAGCCTTTTTCACGCCCACAGAATGAAAGCGAGCTCCTCAAGAGCTGTTAGAAATCTCCTACATATTTATAAATGTGAATAAAAATTATAGCTGGCATTTTTGCATAATCGTCTGAGCTGAATTCATGATAATCATGAATGAGAACAGGACGTTCATATCGTTTTTTTAGTGCGCTGATCAGGTATTCAGCGGCTGTTCACTGCAGTTGCAAAAGAAGAAGAGCGACGTCATTTCTGATGAGCCACACTGCGTGGGATCTCAAGGATATTTCTTTCAACGCCTTCCTGTCTTATTTCAGTCTGGAGATTTTCATTCCTCGTAGGAGAATATCTTGGGCAAATTAGGGGCTGACTGCGAGAGAAATCCGAACCCCTGATGCTTTTTAATTGACGCCAAGGCTCTGCCCATTATTGGACTCCAAAGAAGGGCGGAGAGTTTTTTTTATGTAGATTTTATTCGAGTTTTCTGCTCGTCGCATGTTGATGTTCTTTCTTCATTTCTCAAGACGAAATGCAATATTATTGGCTCGCAGAGGAGCTTTTACTTTCGGTTTTACTTTTTACACACATCATTTGCCACGGAACCGATGTAGAAAATAAACAGAATACCGGCCAAGAGCTCTCGCGAATATTTTGAAGTTCCATCTTCAATGTCTGAGTATTGAAGAAAAAAAAAAATTGGGCGAACTTGTGGCCGAATTTTCAAGATCCAAAAGAAATCTTATGACATCCATATTTTATTTTCATCATTCGAGGATATATTCCTTTCCGCCATAATTTTGATCCGTCTTTTCGCCTTCTCAAGTGATGAAGATGCGGGTTTTTTTTTTTTTAGACAACGGAATAAAAATGTTGGCTGCTATAAGCTCCTTTTAAAAACAAGAATTACAATTATTATTGCTTATACATAAATGTTTTAAGCAAAATAGTACGAGCTCTCAAACGCGCTGACATCTTGGAAATGTAAATTAATGCGAAGAAACCATAAGCTAAAAAAGAATCGATGCGCCAGTATTTTCGGCTCGTGCCGCAGGTGGGCACAGCCAAAGCCTCCTGCTGAGATTTCACTGAGCAAGATACCTTCAACGAAGATGGAATTTAATAAAATAACAATAACAATATATAACCCTCAAGAAATGCAGTACTTTTCAGAGCGTCGAGAAGAGATACAATTTTGGGATAAATTTAAAGACATTATCTTTGGATCAACTCATTCTACAAGTGTTGATCTTTAATCAGTGTCATTTTCGTGCCCATGAGAACAAATATAAATTTAATTGAAGTACACGTCGCAATCATGGAAACTTTTAATCATTCAGATGAAATACCTGTCTAATTAATTCACTGCTGAAGATAACGATTTAAAAAAAAAATTGCAGGGAAAGTTTCATATTTTTGAGGATATGCCACATTTTTGGAAACATATTATATCCCATATTGGCGCCCGAAAATATATTCCTGAGATTTTTGCCAATTTATTTTCATTTCCTTCTGTGCCAGTAATTTCTGAAATCGCTCAAGGGAGGACACTTTAGCTTGTCTATACTGTCCTTACATTTCTTCCTTCTGTTCTAAGTCGTATAACAGTCGTATTTAGAGTGGTAATCCTCTAAGATAACATTGCAAATTCAAGAAGAAAGGACATTCGGCATTAAAGTAGCATTTTCGCTATTTTTAAAATTACTCAAATCATTTTCATCTTGAAGAGCACTTATTAGGAGTGCGGCATGAAACATTGGTGGCCAAGTTCTGGACTCTGTCTACTGATGGGAATTCGGGAAATCCAATAAAAAAAAATCAGCTGAATAACTGGACCTGTAAAAATATATCGGATGTCAGAGGAAATTGAAGCAGTTTTTTTTTTCTCAGATAACGACTCGATTGTGCTCTTCTTGAATACGTGTCACAACCATGTCCCGAATGTTTAATTTCCTCGATCCCGTTCCCTGACTTCAGCACTCTGCTGGTCGTAATACGGCATCTTATATATATATATATATATTTTAAAATACAGTCGTGCTTCTGAATTCTCATTTTGTTTTTTTTTCTTCTTCATGGCTGATATGTTAGAATCTTGATGAAGCCAGTGAGATAAGGGAGAAGCGAAAGAAGCCAGCAGCATGCGTCTCTTTGATTGCACGTGCTCGGCTGCGGAATTGCACGCAGCGTGGGACTGTGCAATCGCCGTGCAGCCACAGCCCGGGTCCAATAAATTTGATATTAGCATGCCGGGACAGAGGGGGCTCATTCATTTCACTGCGGATTCTTTTTTTTCTTCTTTTTTTTCACGGCAAAAATTTTCGACGATGGGCTCTTCCGAAAGGTATTTCCTATATGTAGTGGGTATCTTCCGAGATCGAGCTGGACGTGGTTTTATTTTGTTGTTGCTGCTCTTCAAATTCTCCATTTGAATGATAAGCACAATCAAGGATCCTGACGTACCCCCTTTTTTTCTTTTTTAGGTTGAGCAACGAGAAATACATCAGGCTTGTAACGAGAATCACGTTGTGACTTGATATCATGTGGTTTGCTTGCAGTAAATTGCTGTGGAGAACCTTTTTTTTTTTTTTTTAGATGCTCGACAGCGATTTCGACACGAGCTGCTGAAGTATTCGGTCACCATTTTTTAGATTGCGCTGCTGGTGCATACTTTTGGAGAGAAAAAAAGTTGTTTGAAAGATTTTGAAATATTTTTATGATTTGGGTATAAGAATGTAAGCGTTAATTTAATATTTACTCAGCGAAAGGTGCACAGTTTTCGCGCATTTCGAAATAACTGTGACATGTTCTTGATCAGTTAACCGAGTCAGCCAGGTTTGCAAAATTTTAAAAATTGATTTCAATGCTTGTGAACTCGCATCCCTTCCAAAACTTAGAATGAAGAATTTAAAATTCAAGGTTATGAGATGCGTGCTTTTGGGATTTTGATTGTTTTGAAAAGTCAGCCGAGTTTGCCAAATTTGAAAGGAAAAAATATGTTCTTCATGCTCGTGAACTTGCATAACTTCGAGAACTGCTAATTGAGAATTTTAAAATTCATGGTAAAGATTTATTTCGATGCGTGCTTTTCGGATTTTCATTCTTTTAAAAAGTAAGCCCGATTAGCAAAATTTCAAAATTTGTTCTCAATGTTCGTGAACTTGCATCACTTCCAAAACTGAAAATGAAGAATTTTGAAATTCGAGCATAAGAACCATATCTGTGTGTGGTTTTGAGGGTTTCCATAGTTTTGGAAGGAATTACGGCTGCGCTGGTCAAATGTTTGGAACGAACGAATAATTCATGATAGCATCGCTGTGGGATAAGCTCAATTTCCAGCTAAAAACTGCCCTGAAGATGGTCCCGTTATGTGTGTTCTAATTTTTAGTTCCGCGATGAAATCCTAGCAAAGTTCATATAATGGTAATCGGGAGCATTTTTATTTTACTTTTTTTACAATTTTCTGCGTCACTTTCTAGCCAAATTTATGCGAAGCTCGGCCTCGTCTCATGGGATGAATAAAACTCAACACACTGGAAAAACGTGTTAAAACCAGAAAGATGAAGGTCCCGAACTTTTAGACCGATCCCCGGAAGGAATGAAGGTCGGGTTCGTCCCGGATTATAAGTATATGCATTGCTGACGGCGTTCGTGAGATTTCCCGCAGTTTCCGACGCCGATGGACAGGCGCGATTAGAAGCGCTTAGGAAGGAGTTAACCCAGCCCTGGGTTGCTTATATATATAAAAAAAAAAGTATTATTCGCCTCTCGAGGACTTGCATCCACGCATTTCCCTTGATTTTCCTCACTTCTCTGCCACTGCCATTAAATTTGCATGGACCATGCTACGATTTTTCCCTTCCCCATATTCGGGAATAATTCCGCTCATCTATAACGGACACTTGCATTCATGGTCGTACTTTTTGAACTTGGAATGTTTTAATCGTGAGAATATCATCGTCCCGAAAAGGATGTAATACTTAGGATGGTATTATATAGGATAAATAAAAGCTTGAACTTCAATAATATATGATTTCCTGGACATCCCGCACGGGTTCTTGACGCTCGCGGGTATAAATCGACCAACTTCGTTGCATGAAGGAGAAGGTTTCATACGTATGTGAAATGAGAAGGTTCTCGGAAGAGTTAAAATGCTAATCCTTCATACCCAGCATTTAATTCATTTCTGCATATTATTTATTTTTATTTTTCGTCCAACGCGTTGCGGGGAAAGTGATTCGTTGATGCGATATTAAAATAATGTAGGTATTTCGTCTCTTCATCAGCATAACGCCGTCACTGAAAACGAAATTGTATCGCCAAATTTCTGGAAATTTTATTCAAAATTAGAATTATTTTTTCAAGAATCCATGGGATTGAATTCATTTCTCAATAACTCCGTTGATTCGAATTTTCAAGCATTTCTTTCGGTGCCTCTTTTTTTTCTTCTTGTTTTAAGATATTGAAGCATTGTCATTTTTGATTCTTCGATGTTTCAATGGGTTAACTTTTTTGTTCTTGAATTTTTATTTCAAAAACTGGAGAGAAATCAACTCTGTGAATGAAAAATGTATTGGGAATATGAGCGATTCAGTGCTTGAATTTTAGTTCTTCGACATCATCTCCTGCTGCAAAATGGGCGGAAACTATATAAATTAGACATTTTGGGGAGAAATTATCTTTGGAATATAATTTCGGATTTTTAATCATCCAAAGTGATATGATCGGAAAATCAGGCCCCTAAACAATGGGAAGAAAATTAATGCCCGTCATAAGGAACGGCCAAATTGCTCGATTTCATTGCGGAGAACACTTTAGTATGATCTGGAACATAAATTTTCTCTTGATAACCTCACCTCGGGTCAAATGGGCGAATGGAATCAGTATAATGAGCTTCTTCTTGTGCAAGGAAGAAGACAAGAGTGACAAAGCATGCACTTCTTCCAGCAGCACCAGCCGAATGCATAAAGAAGTGGCTCTTTTGATGCATTGCAACATCTGCGCTTTGACGGCAGAAGAAGGCTTTTTTTTTTATTTATTTATTCGGAGGACCACGAAAAAAAAAGGAAGGTGCTCCTTGACCCAATTAGCAACATGGGTTCGAAGTTCGATTTTTCCCTATCGTCTGGAACGAATCTATCCCCTTATTTTTGTTCGTATCGCCCGCCGGCACAATCGCTGTAAATGAACATTTTTGTGCTGGATCATGGCCCCGGAATTTCGAGGCAAAAGGATCCGGATGACTTCGGGACAAACTAAAAATACCAAGGACCTCTTCTTAAAAAAAATAAAATATATAAATGCATGCAGAGGAAGAAAGGATGGAAGAAAGCACACACTGACAATAACGGAAATGTTTTCAGGAAAGGTGGCCTGGGCAATCAATTAAGCGAGATTCTTTTCTTCAACTAAAAATAAAATGCTTGCATCATCCCGAAATTTTCGAGACGAGGGTAAACTTCGATCCGATATTCCATAAACAGATATCGGGCCTCAAATTGATAAAAACAAAATGTCCGAGGAAAATCTTTAAACAAGCAAAAAAGGGACTCGTGTCACCGAAATCGAGTGCCTATTGTTGTTCGAGAAATAATTTTTCGCGAGATTCGCTTCTCTTTCTTTTGGTGCATCGATTTCGTCGAAGCGATGAGCCGCCATTTTACCCAAGTTGCATCACATTCGATTTCGTATTCAAATTGACCCCATTCTTGAGCAATGGAGGGGGAAGAAAAGGAGGAGGACGTCAACATTATTGCCTTTGTTGGTCTTTTGCTGAACTCGTTTATTTCTGCAATTTGCAGTAAACGTTGCATTCGTTCACCGCCAATTCGCCCCGTTTCATATCGAAACAATTATATTTTATTATTCAAGCTATTTTCAAGAGAGAGAGAATACGAAATGCATGATCTCATTTGATTTCAAGAAACCTGGACGAACACTCCGTGGTTGTTCAAAAGAGAAACACGCGATATATTATATATGCCTTTTGACTTTTAGTAAATAATGTATTACATGAATAAACAAAACAAGACTACTGTGATTCCCATTTTACTTCATCTAAGAACAACTGTGGAAGGTGAAAATCTCTTTCGACCGGGTGTTGCACAACGTTGAGGATGTGAAAGCAGCCAAAATTCGATTGAATATTGACTTCAATTTGTTTGTGACTAGAAAAGATGTCGAATGCTGACAAAAAATCCCAGTTTTTTGCGAGTCTTCATTATTGTGCAATTTGAGATTCAAGCTATGTAAAAAAAAAAGCATACTGATTAAAGTTGCATACTGATAAGCTTGGAATTCTGGCGAATCGGGCTCTCGAAGCTTGACGCGTGGAATGTTGAAGTTTGAGGCTTTGATCAACATTTGTATGATTTGATTGAAAAAAATTTAGAACCTTGACGCCTACATATCACGAAAGTCGGAAGCTGAATAACGCCGAGATCATCGCTTAAAAATCGCGAAGCCTTCAGACGTTCGGCAGCTCCCCC
>CAJPEX010003456.1:1884-28831 GCA_905338405.1 Notodromas monacha
GTCATTGACGAAGCAATAAAAATTAGTAAAGTGAGATATCTGCTGAATTCTCCACTAACTTGGTGGATACGGTGAGTGTGCGATGTCCAATTCCGAAAGGTCGGTAGAGGCTATAGCTGCAAGGCTGCACTATTGAGCGGAAAACTGGGAAAATCTTCTGTATTCTTGCTGTTTTTTAATGTTCCAGAATTTTTTATTTTGTTATGCAAATACAAGTGCATAGTACATTGTCTGGGCCGCTATCCGGCTGGACTTGCATGAATGTTGACCCCGGAGACAAAGTAGAGGCTGTGACAGATGAATTTTTGCGTCTCAAGGTCTGTTGCTACTTCAACTGCCATCTTCGATTGTTCATGAAATTTTTTTTTAATGCAGAATGTTGGAAAGCCGGGCAATCTAGTTTTGTATGGGAATAATGGTTTAGCTTTGGATCCGGATGACACAGTTGCCGAGAGCGGTTTGACTGACGGCGAAGACGTCTTCCTTGGAACTGCAGGTTCCTATTTATTTATTCTCAGACAGTGATCATTAGGATGAATCAATCTCGAGTCTGCTTTTCATCTAGATAATTATCGGTCCTTGTTCACATTTGAAAAACGTTGGTGGCTATTTCTTTCCGTCTCGGCCATCCTTGTTGGCATCGGTGGGCTTGTCTGGGCCCCGTTTACGTTCTTCCAGAGAGTCCCGATTCCATTTGATGTGAGATTGAATTGCGTATTTATGTCGGAAGGACATCTCACCAAAAACCGGGATTTTTCCAGTACGGAGTCGTGATTGACGCTGGATCCTCCGGCAGTCGTGTGGCATTCATGGTCACCCGTCCTCTAGTCGCCTTACCGTGACCACAGCACAGAGTTTTCGAAATGACGGGGTAATTTTTACCACACATTATGTCATTATCAGACACAGATTTAGGGGAAACTTTGTTACATAATAAAACTTCAACTCGAAAGCTTTCCCCCTCAAACCTCTATTGCTGAAATTTTCGGGAGGCATTCTGGCTTTTAATTTTGTGACCTACTGAAGAGAAAAGAACAGTAGTAAAATGTAACTTCATGCTTCTTTTTGAAAAGGAAGTGAAAGAAACGTTGGGAATATTAACCCTTGCATCCGAGTTGAAACTCCACGTTAATCATATATTTTTCAAGGCATATGCATAAATGGTAGTCTTCCCAACTTGAAACCTACCTGAGTCAAATTTTGTTGTTGGTCCTTTTAAATTTGATTTAAAAAGGATCAACGTTGACTTGAAGTGCCTGCTGCAAAAATGAGATGAGCATGAGCTTCTCAAAAAATCTGAGCTCAATATTGGTTCACATTTCAAGTACAGTACTGTACTTCTTTTATTCCTTAAAATGAAATCTTATATGTCCTGCAGTCAAACCTCAATAAGCCGCCACCATTTGTTCGTGAGGTTTGTGACGGTTTAATGGGATTGGTGCTTTATCCAAAAAGCTAAAGAAACATGAATATCAAGTACAATGTAATAGGATATTAAATTCTGATTTTATCCTGGGAAACAATGAAAGTACCCCTGGGATGCGTAAATCGTATAGCTGATGTTCCCAATAATTGTCTCTAGAAAACGTCTTTGAACTTAGAACAATCACCCGAGGTTCTGGTTTAATTAACTGTCCTCGTATAAACTCGGCAGAGGATCATTAGCACCGTCTACAGCAAAATTGCCCCAAAAGTTAAGAAATATCGTTAGTGAAAGATCGTTTTCTAAATAAATTGGCGTTTGCGTAGGGTGGCAGTCTATCAAGAGACGTCTTGATGGAGCTTGACTGTGAACGTTTTGTGTGATGAATGCCAGCGTTCCAGGGTAGACCAACAAAGTGCACGTAGGCAAGAAACCAAGGATAAAATAAATTCCTCATCTCTGCGGCCTTGTCATACTACGAAAGTTGCCGTTTAAAACTTATTCGATCCTCTTATAGTCTTCCCGATAAATATATTTAAAAAAAAATACTCATCATTTCGTCCACTTGAAATTATATAAAATACTGTATTTGGCTATGTTAGGAACCATCGTGTACTGCGTTCTATTGTGAACTAAATTGAAAATGAACCATAATTTACAGTTGAAAAGGCAGAAGTGTGTCGAGTGATCTTAAAACAGGTGCATTTTTTTTATTTCACCTGATAGGAACGAGCTTTCTTACATGCCCAAAGTGATTGGAAATTGGTTGCAATATTTTTCTTCGACCATGATAGTACAGTACTGGTAAAATTTATATGCATTGAAAAAAGATTCTTATACTTTCTGAATTATGGTTGTTCGAAAGCGCGCATGTATTTTGATTTTTGGTTGATAGGTGGACTCACTGGGGTAAATGTGTCAGTCGTGGCTGTGTCCGAATATTTCGAGCCGTGCATGAATGAAATACGGAAAAAATTGCCGCAGAAGGAACGGTTTTCGACCCCCATCTATTTGGGAGCAACAGCGGGAATGCGGCTTTTGCAGTAAGTCCATAATTTGGGTGAATATTCAACTCCTACCACATCATATTTTTGTGCCTCGCCTGAATCACTAACCTGATGAAGAAAATTCCGGACAATTGTGAACTGAACTCAATACTCAAATATTTGAAATGGAGGTATTTAGTTTTAAAAAAAGAAAATTTTCTTTACTAAGATTCAGAAAACTACGCCAAATGTCACCTTTTGGCATGAAAAGGAGTCAAGGACACAAAAGAATTAATATTGGTATACTGTGCACTGTTGATGAAGGAAAAAAACCCAAAAATAGGAGCACAATATAGGAGAGTCCTAGACCGGACTACCATCCAGACAAATCTTCAGGACGAGTTCATAATCACAACAACCTACCAGAAAGTATAAGAAGCTTTTTTCAATGCACATAAATTTTACCAGTACTGTACTATCATGAAGAAACCCAAAGAAAGCAGAAACTGATTTTGGGAGGTGGTTAGGTGAAGTTAGGTTAGCTCAGGTTAAATTGGTCAGAGGGAAGGTACAGAGATAACAGGAAAGTACCATGAATTCTTACAGTACTGCAGTATATTTCAAATTTTGCCCATGTTGAAGAAGTAGCAATATTTTGAAAAATACCATACCTTTGCAAGCACCAAGTTCACTGCACTTTTTTTTCTAGGGACGGGGGAAACTGATGCAATTTATAATGAGGTGCAAATTTTCAAGTGACACTTCAGTATTTTAAAAATGTTCCATGCTAACTTTTTTATAGTTCTCTTGTTTAATGATTCTATTATTTGCATGAGACGAAAACATCAACATTGGATTCAAGTTTGAAGTCGGGCTTGTATAGTTGTACAGTATTTAAATTTTGTGTAATTTTTATTAATTTTACTTCATAGAAGATGAATTTTGATAAATGAAAACTATGTTGCGCGTCTGGTGGGATGGTCTTTTTATAGAAATTTCAGCAAAAAAAAAAGTTGGTGCGTGTTTTACTTGAGAGCTTCTAATACTTGAGTATATGCATACATTTTTCCTGGAAATGTAGGCAAACTGTATTTGCGTTGAAGCGTAGTCAGACCAGATCTGAGTTTAAAATCCTTGTAAGTCAAATCATCTGCATGTCATGCCCGTCCGGAGATTTTTTGCTCAAGTGTCTTTGAGTTAAAACATTTACATGGCAAATTTTCTGAGTTTCGAGTTCGTGTATGTCTAATCATCTTCATGTGAAATCCTCGCTGTTCTTTTTTTTTTTTAGTTGGCCAATCCTGCGTAGAAAATTTAATACTGGTCTGTGACACTGCGTAACAATTTACAGACGTGGGGCTTCTACATTTGTGTTTTAAAGAAAAAAAAGTCAATTCGGTAAAAAAAAATTGATTTTTATTGCGTGTAGGATGGTGAAACCAGAGCGCAGCGTCAACGAATACCTTCGGTGGTCCTAAAGGGAATCGAGGAGCCCTAACAGAAACGTTTCTACGCTCTAATAGTGCCCCGTACTTCTTCCGTAACTGCCTACCTAGTGACACTTGAAGGATGTTCTTTACCTCTATGACGACGTGAGATATTGATCAGACGGTCAACACCCCAAGTGCCCATGTATTAATTCCAATTGATATACACATTTAGGACGTGGATATCCCCGGAAAGTTCCCACCGAAGCGGAAAACATACGGTGCTATGGATATGGGTGGTGCCTCTACGCAAATCACGTTTGAAGTGACGGAGGGAACACCGATTGCAGATCCGAAAGACGAAGCAAATTTGCGGCTTTTCGGACACTCTTATCGCATATTTTCTCGAAGTTTCACTTGTTTCGGAATAAATGAATCGCATCGGCGATACTTGGCCTTACTTTATGCCAAATCGACGCCGGGAGTTGCTATTTCCGATCCTTGCGGGAATGCTGGAAGGGTTAGCAATGTCTCCGTGTCTTGGCTGTTTGACTCGCCGTGTACGCAAGGACTTCAGTCGACCACTTTGGCAGAGGTACAGTAGTTACGTCGATTATTATTTCACTTGCGGAAACATGTTGAAATTGCTGGTGATCCTATGTGAGAACAGATTCCTGAAAGAAGAAAAGTAAGAGATATCCCAAAAAAAAAAAAGGCGGAGATCCATCTCATGTACCGTATATTCTCTAATACTGTAATTGCTTCTGGCGTTTATTTAAAATACAGATGGAATCTCTCTTCTACAAAATTCAAGGGACCGTAAAAAAAAAATTTAATAGATACTATTTCGTAGTGGAGAAACCCTGTAATGTGGAGGGAAAAGCCTATAGGGCCAGAAAAAATTGGTTCTACAGAAAATACCTTCACCAAATTTTTCTCCCGGCGTTTAATAGAGACTGTCATTTAGACAAGAGAAATCAACGGGGAAACTCCTGATAAAAAAATAGAAAACCCTGTGATCAACTTTGTTTTTCGAAAATGAAAAAACCCTGCTATCAAAAATGTAAAGTAATTCTTTCTTCAGCTCTTAATAAATGGGTGTAAACGATTTTTATTTTAATGAGGAAATTTTCAGGATTTTTTTCCATAACCCCCCACTTCTTTGACCCCACTATTAGGGACCTGCCATTATTTGCTTAAAGCTTTTCTGAGACCTGGCTTTTCTAACAAAAGCCTGCGTGTGTTCTGTTTGATTTCAAAGAACCCAAAAAGTATTCATGAAATTCCTGGTGCTGCGTGTAGTTTTATGCAGTGTTGGAGATGCACTGATGAAACCCGTTTTAAACGCAAAAATACTCCAGTCTTAGGATGAATTTTGATGTGGAACAGAAGTGGTTTGTAAGTTTTAGATTCATTACAGTGGACCCTCAGTCAGCAAACCCCTCATTCAACAAACTTCTTAGTTAACAAATGTTTGTCCTCAAAGAAAATCCTCGAGTGAACAAACTAGAATTTGGTCAAAACTTTTGTTCCCAGGAAAAAAAATTCAAAATTTGGTTATGAAACTGAACTGTAGTAGGATCTAATTGCAGTTCCAATGGAAAAAAGCAAGCAGAAAAATTAATGGGCAGACCAAAGGCCAACACAATATTTTCAAAGGTTGTTCAACATCAATACAGTAGAGTAAATTAGTGGGTGCCATGGATATTCCATTGTTTGAGCATAATCTATAAAAAATGATATCCAGCTGTAAAAAGACGTGTACGGAGGCACTTTCAAACCGATTTTTCCATTTGTTTCCACTGTTCAATTGCTGAATTTATTTGTTAGTTACGCAATTTAAAAATTAACATTCCACTTTCTGGTGAGTTATCCTACTCATGTGTGAATGTTTTTCTGGATGTGAAGCTTTTTTAGTCTTGTTTTCATTGGTCATACTTCCATGAAACCCTAGAAAACATTATGAACATGCACAATTGATGCTGCAATAACTCAGATTACATATTTGTCCTGCATTTTTTTTTCATTAAATTTTCAATTGTATTTTGAGTCCCAGGAAGAGATCAATCGATTCTCCATTGAAGTCTATGGTAAAATAAAATGTATTTAACAAGCTTTTGTCTGCAACTGAGTAAGTTTGTTAACCGAGGGTCCACTGTATTGTTTGTTTTCTTGTCTAGACTTCTGAAACTGTGCCGATTGTTGGAGCGTGGAACGAAACCGAATGCAGTGCAACCATTGACGAACTTCTGAGTGCGGAAGAATGCAACAAATACTCAAATTTTTGCTTCAACTCTTCGACTGTACCGCCTCGTATTGAAGGAACCTCGTTCATTGTAAGCGTTTCCGCTGAATTGTATCTTCTCGTGATCACGATATGTGATTGTAACAACTCATATCGCAGGCCTTTTCAATCTTCTACTATGCCGCTTCCGAGTTGGGGCTCCCATCATCCGTGTCTGAAGAGACTTTCTATGAGGCTGCCCTGGACGAAACGTCAGCTTGAATAGTCTGCTACAGCCTGAACATGCGTCCGTTTCGGCCCCTCTTCTAACTTGTGCACAAGACGAAACTCCGAAAAGACTAAATGTTCTAAAACGCCCTGTTAATGCCTTACAGTGGGGAGGAATTTAAGTTGATCGAATTCCGACGGAAGCTGCCCGTGAGTATAGATTTTAAATTCGCGCTACGCTTCGATTTATTGAAATCCGCTTATGAGCAGAAGTTCGTAAAAGTGAGATGAAGTCTGAAAGTTTTTTTAGTGTACAGTACAGTATTTCGGTAGTTCAGAATTTTTTTTTTAGCGATTTCAGAGAAGAAAGCAAGTCCAGACGTGAGCGTGTCGTGCAAAAAATGAAAAAAATAAAATTGCTGGGAAGAGCTGTGACGAAAATGGAATCGCAAGTCCCAATGGTTATTGTTGAACTTGCTCTTTCGTATACAGTACTTTGATAGGTCTGAATATGTTTAGCAATTTCACAAAAAAAGCGAGTGAAGACGAAAGCGTGTCGTGGAAAGAAAAAAGAATAAATTGCTCAGAAGAGCAGTGACAAGAACGAGATTGCGAAGTCTCGATGGTTATTGTTAAACTTGCTCTTTTTTTCATTTTTGAACTTGAAAATTCATCTTTTGATGGTTACTCGTGAAATTGGAGTCCGAACCAAATTCTTCTCAGACGTTGTATTGATGCGTGCTACTTCGTGCTCTTGTTCGTTCGGCAATTCTTTTTCTTTTTTGAAACATTTTTCAGTGTGCATAATCGATACCATTTTGGGTCTGATTTCAGACTCCGAATGGAACTGATGTTGGCTGGGCCCTTGGCTTCATGATCAACGCTACAAACGCATTACCCGAGGACAAACCAGGCCCACCGATGTCTTCCACGCTTTTCAGCTTCCTCGTTTTCTTATTCGTCGGGTTGTCCACGTGTGGCTCCTTCATGGCATACCATTCCTGGATCCTGTGTCGTCGACGACGAGTTTACGCAGAATACCAAAGGTTGAATGAACCCGGCGTGCGGAATGCCTGATGATGATATTCGTCGGGTTGTCCACGTGTGGCTCCTTCATGGCATACCATTCCTGGATCCTGTGTCGTCGACGACGAGTTTACGCAGAATACCAAAGGTTGAATGAACCCGGCGTGCGGAATGCCTGATGATGCTGTGATGATTGCCTGACGTTGTGTTTTTTTTTGTGGAAAAAACCATGACTTGTTTTGTGATATGAGTCTTGCGTGCTCAGTTAGGGAATGGCTAGTCGTGGTTTATGCATATGCATATTTTTTTATCGCTTGGCTTTGTGAACTGCTGCTTGGAAGGACCATTTTTTTTTCCCCCATTTCTCTCATTTCCGCCTTTTCCTCTGACGAAATTTCGTGCTCTTCGGCCGCTTTTATTTCAGATGAATGCTGTTCTGGTTTTCTCTTGGCCACGACAAGCCTTGGATGTCGCAAGAACTCGCGAATATGGCCTTTGACGCGGTGGACTCTCCATTCTAATGGACTGGTTGTTTAGTTGTAGCTTTTTATACTCATGACGATCGATTGGCAGTTTAAGATACTTTTTTGTTATTTTTTTGGTGTCGGGAGAAATGCCTTACAGAAAAAATTTACGCCGGATCGAATTCCACATCGACCAAGGACAGCGGAGAAAACTTTTTGTGGCTGACAATGAAATTTATCGCTGATATTGACGCAGAAGAAAGAAATATGAACCGGGTCTTTAATTTTCTGAGGGGATTTGATTACTGTGCAGGGTGATCTAACGTAGTTTCTTAGTTTTCGTGACTAAAATTGAAGGTATGCCCTTTTTCCCGTAATTACTTGAAAGCGCTGTATTATAAAAGAATGACATGTGACAGGGTATGAAATCCAAAATGAAACCTGTTTTTGAGCCTAAATTCAGCAACAAAGCGTACACAGTGTGTATTTCTTTTTGTTTTGAAAATTTTTCTCCGGTGTCCATTTTTTGTTCGTTTGGCATTTTCTTCTCGCGGTATTTTCTCATAGTGCCTTTTTACTGGATGCACGGGTCGACGGTTTGGGAGATGGTATTTTACAGAAGCAATAAATCAGGGAACACAAACTCGGTGCTCGCGGTGTTCTATGCATGTGCGAAAATTAAAGGGACGTTGACGGTGAGGTTTGCACGTGTCTGCTTGGATTGATGTCGGAAGTGAGATGCACAGAAAAGTGTAAAGTTGAAATTTGTGTTTTTTTTTTCAATTTTGCAGAAATTTGGAGCTGCGACTCGAGGCGGAAATGTGGAAAATGTGATCCGTGAAACAGAAACGCGCAAGACACAAGAGTTCAAAGAGAAAAAAATCCATGGATTTGTCCAATTTTGCTCAATTTTAAAGAGGCATTTTAGTTTATATACGGATAATTGGCATTTTTGATGATACGTGAAGATGTTCAAATTCAGCCGTTTATGAGAAGTGCAAGAATCATCTGTCCGCGTCGAGCTTATTTAATGCGTGCGTAATCGCATTTTCATTGGTACACCAATGATGAATGTCCATTTGCTCAATTCATGCCTTGACGTTGGGTCAGTATATTAAATTCAAATTTGAAAGAACATCCGTGTATTCATTGGTATCCTGAGTTTTAATGTTGTCTCATGGTCAGTGTTTTTGAAGCTGTATTTTGGTGGTATTTGGACTCCAGAGATATCCAGTGGAGTCTCGTCAGCCCTGGGAAAATTTAACAAATCTTGAAGCAAAATTGTCTTGTCACATTTAACATCTGTATTCAAGTACTGAACCATGTGTAAAATAATACATTACGCAGGGACATATTTTAGAACTGGAATATTTTATTGTCACTTCCAACTACGATTTGAAAACTTCAATATTTCGAAATGCAAGAAAAACGAACTCTGAAACGTTGAAATCCATCTCAGCCTAGAGCTTATTGGAATGAGTAACCTTCAGTCCATTATTGATCTCCCCCCCCCCCCAAAATACTATACATTTTAAGTATGCATGTAATGGGTAGAATATTATACTGTATAAGTACCGCAAATCCTATGATTAGGTTGGATTTGTTTTTTTTACTGGTTCAGTTACAATTAATTCACTTGATTTGCGAGAAATTTTTCTTTGCGAATTCATCTTGCTCTTTGATACTCGCACAGGTGAAAATATTCTTGCAAGGACAGTTGAGTAAGGCCCGTCCCTTACCGACTAGAGCGACACCTAGGCGACCCTACTGGAGAAAGTCCTAACGTCCCAAGAACCCACCCAGTTCTTCCTTATCTCTTGCACCATTGGAGGAACCACCTCAGGAGGCCCGGACGGCAGGAGAGGACTGGCATTCTGACTTTAGCTCTTGACTCGACATCATCTCTGAACTTTGACCTGTGTGTTATTTGTGTTGCTGACTTCAAGAAATATTACAAGTGTGTTTGTGGAGAAAGGTCTACTATTTATTCAACACCTTATTGTTGTGTTGCAGTATCGCTGGGATTCGTACTTCGATCAAGTGTAAGCCCTTGCGTTGTTGACATTTTTATCATTCTGCGTTCCTTTCCACAGTGACGATGTCGTTGTTGAGTCGTTCGTGAAATTTCGGACAATGGTGGACGAGCTGTTGCTTCGTATCCGCGTTCGTCCTCGCGCGGACGATAATGTTCTGAGTAAAAGTGCTTCGATGGATGAGTCTCAAAGCAACAGTAATGGTGAAGCGGACTGTACACCGGGCCCGGATGCGTGGAAAGCTTGGGCTGGAGAACAAACACCGGTTGAGACCCACTTCATGATCATGCCTACTCGCGTGGACAACGCAATAAAGAAACTACGCGAGAATATCGCGGATTATTTGAAGGTGGCGAAGGACAGGTTCCAGGTCTTGTATCGTGGTCAAACGCTGGATGACGAAGACACCGTGGATGGGGTTGGACTGGAGAACAACTCCACCGTTCACGTGATGCACGTTTCTGGAGCGCAACCGACAGATTTCAAAACGCCGGCTCCGCCAGTGGACAATGAACGCATATCGCGACTCGTGTTGGCTTTGCAAGTGGCTTTGGTGTATCCGAGGTTCAACCGTTGTTCATGGGCACAAATTCTGCGCGGAGACAAGGTGGACAATATCGTTGCTGCGACTCCGGGACTTGCTGAGGATCGTACTGCTATTGCCTTAATGAGCGATCCGTTGCTTCTTTTTGCTGCGTCTGGACTTGAAGCTTGCAAGGTGAAGTATTCATTCTGTTCGTAAGGCGTGTTTAGAGTATCGAAGGGTATTTTTAAAAGCGCCCATGAGTCCCATTTCAATTGTTTTATTCAATCGCATTTTAGTCTCTTGAAACGTCCTCCTTTTTTTCTCTGGTGATTTCAACTAGCCCCGATTTTTTGGCATCTGAATTGATCATTTGAAATTAGTAATTGATTTCTTTGAGTTGTATGCCGACCATTCCTGATGTGCAACAGTCTTCTTTAATACAGTGCCAAGATATGAAAAATTACATTACCTTAGAAAATGGGGAGAAATTTTGAAAAAGGCTGATGAATTATCGGGAGCTCTCCTAGTTTGGGGGACCAGCTCCGACTACTGTCCTATACTCTGTTTTTGGCGATGAATGTCTGCTTTGGGAAACTAGGTTGTGTTCGGTCCGAGGAATTTAAAAAGATTTGAAACATTTCTGAATCGCGTAAGTCGTCTGATCGTCTGCCGAGTAACCCCGGATGTTTTGTCCACGTGTGAGGCTGATAGATATTGAACGTATACTTTTTATACGGTATTCTGGTCCATCTGGAATATCGTTTCACTGAATCAGTTATCCGCTGTTTGCAGCAAGATTCGGCGGTAGCCCGTGTCCGTTGATCGAAAACACCCTTTATGCAATGCGTCCATTACCCGGGGTACTATTTTTTTTAAATATAATTTTCGTCTCCATGCCTAGGTTTTGTGGAAAAAGCACCACTGTTTGATCGAAGCACTGGAGCTGCTTTGCGGATCGATGCATGGTGATCCTCATAACAGTGTGCTTGGCGCAGCTGGGAGTCGGGACGAGAGCGGTCTCGACCTTGACTCTTTGGACGATGACGAGGATTTCCAAAGTGCACTTATGGAAGACGAAGATGAGGACGAGGAAGAAGAAGACGCTGAGGATGGCAGTGGAGCAGCGACGGCTTCTGCCACTGCTGCTGGAGCCAGTGGAGGAGATGGTCGTGCTGCTGCAGGGGAAGACGATTCAGCTTTGCCAAGTAGCAGTAGTGGTGGTGGGGGTTCGTCGGCGGGAGCTGGGACTGGTGCAAGACCCAGGTCATCCCGCGGGAGACCGTCTCCTCAGCAACAGGTGAAAAAGCTTTTTCCTCATAGGAAAGGCTAATTTTATTGGTTCTGTCAATTACCACAGGCAAGCTCTCTATACAACGAAATTTAGGGTAAGAACAAAATTCATCGTAAGGAGATAAAACAAAGAAATTTAGGTGACTAGAAAAAATTCGCCCTAGAATGAAATCGACATTTAAGATTTAAGGGACCTGAAAAAATTTGTCATGCGAAGAACGAGAGTCCACCTGTAATAATTCACGGAACCTATAAAATAAAAAAAATAAAAATTATGGTACTAGACAAAATCTTTGTACAGAGAAAATCGTTTTGGAGAGACGGAGAATCTGCTTTTACAGTACTGTACTGTATTATGATGTATTTCGATTATCTTAGAAATCCCGCCATCCGAGAAATGCCATCGACAGGGTGTCTTTCCCCGAACCGAATAATTTTCAGAGCTCCAAGTCAACGAGGGTATCAAAATTCAAGCACATCCTAAAATATTATGCCAGCGCTCCGTATGAATTTCAAATTTTAATGCCTCAAATTATTGATCAATTCGAAAGAAAGCGCTCAAGCTGAAATTATGTGGTATACAGAGGCAGAATTTTTTCTTTTTGATGAAATAGAAGTCGAGCGCAGTCGTCGCAAGTTTTAGTACAGTACTGCTGATCAGTTGGAGTATGTGATAGCTTTTTGCCATTTTAAACATTTATCAACGCTGTAGAAGTTGACCTTTTTTCATGAAATAGACGCCTTTCCTCTAATTTTTTATGTTAACTCTGTGAGCCAAAATTTGGTAGAAAAATACCGGTAGTCATCACTCAAGTTTAAATAGCGTCCATCAAACACAAATCCAACGACAGAAGTGTGCAATTTTTAAAACGACTCATCTTCACGTGTTTTGGTGTTCGTGTGCAAACAGCAACAACAACAAAGAGGTCAGAGAAGACGGAGACCTCGGAGTCAGAGCGACAGTCGAAGCAGCGGATCGAGTTCGTCGAGGCAACAGCGGACACAGGCGCCGACGTCGTCATCCACGTCCTCGTCATCGTCTTCTTTGAGTCGTCAGTTTGTGACGTCGGCGCAGCTGGCGGCGGCACTGCGACGCATCGCATCGGAAGGGTCGCCCTCGCCGCAGCATCGTCGCGTCCCATTGCCCACGCAGCCCCTGGTGACGCGAGAAATGTTCCGTGCCGCCATTGACCAGGTGAACCAATCGGCAATCTTTGAACTGACAGTTTTCAGAATCGTTATACTGTAGTATCAATTGTAGGATTGGGTTTTCATGTCTGAAAATCCGCCATTCCAGTTGGATGCTATACTATTTTATTTTTTACGCTGGAAGGAATTTTTTCATTAGGATTCAGATGGAAAGGAGAAACAAGTAATAAACGAGGCTAGCGACGTATTGGTTGAAAAAGAAAAAAGTGGAACTACTGTACTCGATTTTGATTTCGTATTTCTGTACGTTTAAACTTCAGCTTGGAAATTGTATTCATGGTCGTTGGATTGCATTGTATGAAATGGAGTGTTCAATCCAATTTCTGATTTTTGTTGAGGAAAATTTGTGGCAATCTATGAATTAGGACGAAAGAAATACTTGTGAAGCTGTTTTAGACCGATTTTTATGTAGAGAGAATACTCGGAAATTGCGATAATTTTATGTGGTCTCGTGAAAAAAAAGTGCTTTGTCGAATGACCAGTTTATTTCGTACAGGCTACGGCGAACCAAGGTGGTGCTTCTGCGGCGGCGGCGCCGACGACATCGCCCTCACCTTCGCCAGCAGAGCCGCCACCACCACCGCCGCCGGCAGAACCTGCCGCTCCGCGAGTGACAGCTGAGCGCGAAGGACAAATTCGGACCCTGGAGGAATTGGGGTTCTTCAACGCTGCCGAGAACCTGCAGGCGCTCGAAGCCACCCATGGAGATATTGCTGCTGCCGTTGAACTGATTTTGAGCATGCGGGAAAATTGAATTGTCCCTTTTCTGGTGCCCCACTTTTTTTCGGCCTTTTTGAAATGGCTAATTCGGGTTTCCGTGTTTTCTTTTTCTCCTTAACGTCCGACATCCCCAGATTAGCGATTTTTCTTCTCATAAGATAGGTCTTGCCCGAATTTCCTAACGTTTAGTAAGGTTTAATCCATTAATCTACTGCCACGATTCCTGTAATAAAGTTCACTTTACGACATATTTCATTTGATCAGCAAGTGAGCAATCTTCATCAAAATATTTGCTGTTTCGTGACTTCGTGGGATTATGGGCTATAAAATTAATTTCAAGATTATACTGTATTTCAATCTTCGCTTTTTTCTTCCAAGTTTAGTGGATGATACGGATTTAATATTCATTCCCCCAAAGAACATTCCTAGGTTGTTAGAATCTGCTGAAGGCTTCTATAAATTTTAATTGTTCACCAGTGCTTCAGTGTTGATATTCATGTATTACAGTCAAAGCAACATGGTCTTGTTTTATCAATTACCATCCTTCAACAAAAGTATCTTTGAAGTTAAGGGCTGATGGTTTTTTGGTTACGTTGGTCTGGTTTATGTTGTCTGAACAAGCTATCGAGTGAATGACACAAACGAAAAACCGGAGTTACGTGCACGCTGATGAACACGTTTACAATAAGTTGCAATGCTGTTTACGCTTTTTGGTTACAGAATTTACGACAGATCATGCCATATTTAAAGCATAAATTAATGTGAGTTGGTGAACATTGTCAGGTTAGAATATAATTTGATGGAGGAAAACTTTTTGGGGTCCTCTGTAACATCTCTTGTGTAAGATTACTGACCCTCACTATCTTACAGGTTTTTTTTTGTTCAATTTCTGTTGGTTTAAATTTATTCAACTTCTATTCAGGCGACATTTGGTGAAACGAAAAAATCAAGTGCATACCGTATGTTAAAATCTGAAGCGTTTTATCTTCAAACGTTCCTAGTGAGAAAAATAATCTGCATTCTTATAGTGTATTGATTTATAGTAATCGAATAATTTTTAATTTGAGAAGTTCCGTCAGACTCAATTTCCATTCTGAAGGAGATCTTAGTGTTGAGTCACGGATATCCATTAATATTCCCATAAAAAAGCGAAGAAACTCTGCCACGAGGTTATGCGTTTTCCTGATGGTCTTTCAGGAATAGTTTTTCCGATGTCGGGATGTGGTGAACTTTTTTTTTTTCTTTTTGATGTCCCTTGTTTTTACAAAAAGCGCAAAAGTTTTCAAAAGTTTTGCGATTTTAGGGTGAACGGTGAACCCGTGAAATTAGTGGCGAAGAAGTCTAACAAATAGTGTAAGAATAAGTGTGCTAGGCTTTTGAATCTTCGATTTTTGTGACAAAAAAGGAATACCGTATTCCATCCGTGTATGGAACTTGTGCCTTCTTGGTGAAGAAATCTCCCATTACGGTGAAGTAATTTTACCCGTCATGATCATCTTGAGTAATCTTAATCGTTCGGTATGTAATCCATGTTGGGCAAGATTCGAAGAAACTCTGGAGCAATGCTTGAAAAGTTTTTCAAAAGATGGATTTGAATGTGTTCCTTGTAATGACACTGCATTGCAATGCTCCATTTTTTAAATTGGGTTCTCTTCTAAAATTGAAAATGTCTCCTGTCAGCAGGTTTGATTCCTTACTTAAAAAATGTTATATTCTGGAGAGAACTTCGGATGTACGAGGAGTTTTCCTTGAAATTTTTTTCTGATTCATAACGAGCTATGTAAAATTGAAGAATTGTGGATTAATCTGAGCTAAAGCTTTATTCGTACGCGTTCGTGATGCACTCGGCTTATAAAATTCGTCGTCGGGATTCTCGGGAGTAGAAAACATTGTCGGAAGCGCTCAGGGCTGGAGATGACGGAAGCAAAACAATTGTAAGGAAAAAAAACCTACGAGTGATTACTTCGGAACACGAAACAAAAAACGGGATTTCTCGTGCTTTTTAACTGATTGTTATTTTTTCTTCCCTTTTCTTCAGTACATGTATTTGACGTAGACAGGATTCAACATGCGAATCAGGGGAATCAGTGTTCGGGATATTCGGTTCCCCACGTCACTACGACTCGACGGATCTGACGCGCAGGTATGTTTGTTCAATGACGAATTGAAGAAATAATTGATGATAAATGTGTGCGCATTTTCAGACCTTCCCCACGAAATTGTAAAAATGCCTCCGGAGTTTTTTCGTTGTCGAATTTCTTCTTCATTTTGGGTGTTCTCGATTTTTATTTTTAAAACGCCCATTTCTTTAACAATGAGTTGGAGCATTAATTGGTGATCATTTGAATGTATGAGCACATTTTCAAACCTTCCCCACGAAATTAAATTGACATTTTAAAGATGCCCGCGGAGTTTTTTGATGTCGAATTTCTTATACATTTTGAGTGTTTTCGAATTTTTATTTTTATTTTTAAAACGCCCATTTCTTTAAAGATGAGAAGAAGAATTAATTGATCATTTGAATGTATGAGCAAATTTTCAAACCTTCCCCGCAAACTTGTATCAAAATTTTAAATATGCCTAGGGAGTTCTTCTCTGTTGTTAACGACTTCCTTCTACATTTTTGGGTGTTATCGAATTTTCTTTCTTTCAGCACGTGGATCCGGATTATTCGTGCGCCTATGTCGTGCTTTTCACGGACTCGGAAGCCAAGGGTTTCGGTCTTTCTTTCACGATCGGAAGAGGGACGGAAATAGGCAAGCTGTTCATTGCGCCGCGTGCGCCGAAAGAATGGTTTATCTAACGCTTCGCGAAATGCAGTTGTTCAGGCAATCCGATCGTTGGCCCATCTCGTGGTCGGCCAAGATTTCGAGGCCATCGTCAAGGACTTTGGGGCCTTCTCGCGTCGTCTGACAAACGACTCTCAACTTCGTTGGGTGAGTTCAAAAATGTACTGTCGTAAATCTGGAACCGAGTTGGAATGCACTGTCGAGTTTAGGTTAGGTGTCGTTAGATTGGGTTAGGTGTTCGGTAAGATATTCTATGTTGTTCAAGTTTAATAGATAAACTTATTTCTGTATGAAAAATTTAAAAATTAGTCAAATCCATGTCTAAATTCCGGTTTGGGTGTTCCTATTTTTTTTAAATATTGTGGTTTTTGAGTTGCTGAAAATGAGGTGCACATCTTATAGGTACTTGCTGGGGTTGGTATATACTGTCTTCAATTACCGTATTTACTTGAGTACCACAATATTTTCTCAAATTTGATAGGAAAGAATGGGGTGTGTGTGTCATAGGTGGGTACACATTTTTCAAAAAGTTTCGAAGACTTAGATGTCTATTATGATTGCTTCTAATGGTGAATGTTTGTTCCAGTTTAACAATGAAATTTATTTCGGTTGAAAATTACTGTAGACAGTTAATGTATTCATGTCGAAATTCAGACTTGAGTGTTCTCATTTTTGAAATATTGTGGTTACTTTTTAGAGATTCTAAAAATTGGGTGCACATCTTACTCGGGTGTAGGGTTTCATCCACATTTTCAACTGGAAAATCGCAGTGCGTGTTTTACGTGAGGGCATGTGGTACTTGCGTAAATACGATAGGTTATGATTGGTGTTTTATTCGTTTGGGTTGTCTTTTTTAAATTACAGTATTTAATTCTTAGGAGATTGGGTTTTGTTTTCAGTCAAATTTGGGCAGGTGTTGAAGTACAGTACATTAAAAATTAGATGTTGTTGGATAATGTCAAGTTAGGTATTCTTTGATTATATTAGGTTAGGTGTTGTTGGAATATATGTACTTTATTGTGTTAGGTTAGGTTTTCTTAGATCCGGTCACGTGTTCATTTAGGTTATAAAGGTTGTTCGGTTGGGTTATTTTGGGTGTTCAGTGTGGTTATAACGTGTGTTGGGTTATACAGTATCAAGTTAGTGATTTTAAATCGCGCAGGTAATTTTGGATGTTAGATTAGATCTGGTGTTTTGCTATTTTAGGCTTGGTTTTGTTGGTTCATACAATTTCATTAGATAATTGATGACAAAAATAGTTCGTGATTTGAGTGACCTGAGGCCTGATCTTGATGTAATTCATTATGATTATGTCGTTGTGATGTTTTTTTAATGCATTGTGATTAATGTTAGCAATTTTCAATTGTTCCTTGTTGGATTGTTTCCGAGATAATTTATTCGTCATATGTTGTTCGAGATGTGTGAAAAGTAATGTGCAGATTCACAGGTCTTGCCTTCGGTTGCTCTGGAAAGCGAAAGCTCGAAGGAAGTGAGTGAATTGGAATGTTGATGGGTTTTTAGGGTTTTTCTAAAGTCCTGAAATTTTCCGAAGTTGGTTTCGTATGTCTTGCAAAGAGAAAAATGAAAGTGCTTCATTATAGATTCTCATTATTCTGTATGTAAATCGACCTTAGCGGAAAAAAATAAGAAGTTATAGATGTCTCAGCAACTGAACTTTTTTTAATTATTGCGCACAAAGAATACAAGCGGTTTTATTTAGTGTATTTGTTGCCTAGCCAATTGAAGTAAGCCTCAAAATGAGCGTAAGCAAATCTCAACCCTGTACTGTAATTTTGAATTTCATTATTCGCCTAATTGAATATTCATTATAACGGTACTGTATGTTGATCCCCTCGTGCTTCCGTAAATCGGGCGAATCATTACGGACATCAATTCAAATGACTGTCGTGTATTTCCTCAACTTTCAGTTGGACTGCGAGAAGGAAATGTCATTTTTGAAGATTTGTTAGATACAGTACTATTTTGAAAGATTTAGCATTTTTTAAAGATGAGTCTTTCTGGGTATATTTCTGAGCTTCTGGGAATACGAGAAGAATGCTTTGTCTTGAATTAAATTTCGCCAATCCACTGATTTTCAAATAATGCTCCGAAAATGGGTTCAAACAGAAACTTTTTCAAGACGCTTTCGTCTCATTAACAGGTCAAGTGACACCTGTCCGACATTCCAGAAAACTATTTCAAGCGTCGATGAAAACAAACAAAAAAAAATACTGAAAGGAAGCGGAAATACTGTAAATCGGAATTGTAGAACGTATTCCGCTCCTCTTTCCATCTATTGTGAATTACCCTGCATTAAAAATACCATCTTTGATTAGCTGGGCCCAGAGAAAGGAGTTCTGCATCTTGCTGCGAGTGCTGTCGTCAATGCTGTATGGGACCTTTGGGGTCGCACTCAAAACAAGCCCATCTGGAAACTCCTGACGGATCTGACCCCAGAAGAACTTGTTTCTTGCGTGGATTTCACCTACTTGTACGAGCTTGATTTACGCGTGTGACTTTCTCGTTACGGAAGTTTTTTTTTTCTGGTTTTATTTATTTTCAGGGAAGATGCCCTGACAAAGGAAGAAGCCTTGGAAATCCTACGTTCGATGGTACCAGGGAAAGATAAAAGAGAGGAGGAGATTCGTTCCTCTGGATACCCTTGTTACACCACGTCTAGCGGTTGGTGTCCTGCATTAATAATTTTCGAGGTTTTTAGTCGTGGGGAGAAATCTTGACTAAATTAATGAAAAATCTTCTTTTTAATGCCGTCAGTCCGTGGATTTTCAACGTGTTTTTAATGACGTAGGCGCCGATTTTCGAAGTCCTCTTGAGGATCTACGAGAAAATTTCTCCGAAGATAGTACTACAGTACAAAAAAGGTTCACGATTATTTTAACCATTTTTGTGAACTATTTCAACGCATTGTTCCAGATCATTTTTTTTAAAGATTTGAGAAGCATGTAAAAGAATTGGAATTCCTTTTGTACATATTTTTAAAAAGGAAATTTAATTTCTAGATGTAATTAAGCAAATTTTGTTTGTATTATGTAGATTTAGAGATGTTTGATTTTTTAAAAACGGAAATTCAGGAGAAGAATGTGCACCGATTCGTTCTACATTTCGATCATTGAGTAATTTTAGTGCAATTTTAAAAGCTTTTGAAACGTCTTGTTGCACAAAATGATGTTCAATTTCATCTGTTTTTCGGGAGCTGGTACTGTAGTTTCGAGACATTGCTAGAAATCATTTTTTTAAATGTTGAAACTGAAATAAGTTTTCAGTGCATCACTGATGCACGAAAACATAATGTTGGTGAAAATCACTGTTTTCATGGTGTAAGAAAATTATTTTGAAACATGCTTTTTGTCGTGGAGGACGACCCAAGATTATCCTTTTGCTTGATTTTTTATCCAAACGTGCGAAAATACTCTTTTCTACTGTTCGTTGAAATCTCCGTTTCGGAAATAATTTTCTTTCTTCGTGGTATCCATTGTTATTTTCAACGCACTCTCCCGAAATTACAGGTTGGATAGGGTATGACGAAGACAAGATTCGGAACAATCTACTCATTTCCATGCAAGCCGGATTCAGCAAATTCAAGATCAAGGTCGGGCAGGATTTAGAAAAGGACAAGAAAAGACTCAGGCTCGTCAGAAGCATCATTGGAGACAATCGTCAACTGGTAAGTTTATTTTGCGTTTCATTCAGAAACTCAGCTGAGCTTTTTGTTTCTCATGAAAAATCTCCTGTTTTGTCAGATGATTGACGCGAATCAGGTTTGGGAGGTCGATCAGGCCATCAATTGGGTCAAGGAACTGGCCGAGTTCAAGCCAGTTTGGATTGAAGAACCAACTTCTCCTGATGATATCCTCGGACACGCCAAAGTCGCGCAGGTTCGTCTAAATTTGTAGGAGTTATTTCGAATGATGAATGGAAAGGATTTTATCTTGAAAAATTTGTACCCTTGAGTTCTTAGTCACTGCATTTTTCCCTCGATGAGACCTTGTTGGATGTCCAAGGGATGGTTGAAGAATTTTTTCCAAGCGTTAAAATTGACTTTTTCGAGTCATAAATCCCCGAACCTCTGGAGGTTGTGTGAAAATTGTTAAAGCAAGACTCCGTGCATTTTTAAAATTGCAATTCTGAATTGAGCGAATTTTTGCTCACATCAATAATTTTATGAATGTCAGTGTTCTGCGTCACTTGAAAAAAAACTTTCAAGATAGGAACACGTATTTTGTCAAGTTAGGGAAATTTTTATTAAGAAGAAGGGAATGGGTTCCCCAACCTATTTGGGCCTGCAGACTCAAAAAAGTGTTCTTTGAAAGACTTTGTGGCAGGTATTTTAAAAGCTTCTGTTTCTTTTGCAAGAATTGAGTCAAGAAGAAATGAAGCAGCTATATTGGAATGTCTTCAAAGATTAGAAAGGTGGGCTTGAAGAAAGGTTTCTCAAAAGGAAAAATTAAAGTAATTTATTTCAGGAGGTGCACATTTTTCTGAAGTATTATTTGGAGAAAAGCCATTTTTTAATTTTCATCTGATAATTTCAACTACCATTGTCTTTCTGAAATTTCAGATGAAGACCACAGATTTCATAGGTACTTTTTATAAATTTAATTACAATATTCTGAAGAAAATTTCCCGCAGACCGGCAAAGAAAGGTTGGATTAATTGATTCTACTTCTCACTCTAGGCATTAAAAGACACTGGCATAGGTGTCGCCACTGGAGAACATTGCCACAACCGCGTCATGTTCAAGCAGCTCTTCAAGTCTGGCGGGATGCAATATTGCCAAATTGATGCTTGCCGCGTTGGCGGGATTAATGAGAACATCGCCGTGATGCTCATGGCGAAGAAGTTTGGCGTCCCTGTGTGTCCCCATGCAGGTGGGATCGGGCTCTGTGAAATGATCCAACATCTCGCCATCTTCAACTTCATTTGCATCTCGGGCGACTTGAAGCATTCGGTTGCCGAGTACGCTGATCACTTGCACGAGCATTTCATTCAGCCCGCGAGAATCAAGCATGGTTGCTACATCGTGCCTGATGTGAGTGATATGATGAGAATCCTGAATAACTTGCGCAATTTCGTAAAAAAAAAATCATTGTTGGAAATATTTTTTCGTTGTTGTTGTCCGTCTGAATTTTCTTGACACTCCTCACGATCAAGTGTAAACGAGAAATGTGCGTCAAGTTCGCTTTGTCAGTGTCCAGTTACGTCGTCAGTCATTTTTTATTGAGCCGTTCTCCAACTTTTTCAGTGTCAATGGTAACTTCTCTCATTGCCGCCTCAGTTTTGTTGAAGTTGTTAATGTTAGGGACACGTCTAACGCGTTGCATCTTTTATTGAAAAGTTAGTACATTACTCTACAGTACTTCAGTGAGGCTTCGAGATGTGGACGTAATTCGTGCTTGGACCTTGTCCCCGTGTCGGAATGTCCGCATGTCAGATTACGTTTTTCCATGGACTTCAATCGGAACATATTTAATTGGTTCTCCTATTGCTCAAAAATCTGAAAAAATCCCCCCTCCGAATTGTTTTTAACTTCGAGATGCAGAAAATGACTGCGCAGAAGAAAGTAACGCAGAATGTGGCCTTTTGGCGTGGAAAGGAGCTTGATGATGGGAAAAACCCTTGAAAGATAAACACAAAATTATCCTATTTCGGATTATCAAGTGGAGTAAACTTATAAGATTTATTTTGAGTGTTTTCAATATACTGTACAGTAGCTCAAATGAATGAATACCAAGCAAAAACATTATTATTTTTTTCATTTTTCTGCAGAATGATGGAAAACCGATGAAAAAGGGAAAATTTAGCCTTGCTGAATGATTATAAATTTTAGTGACTTTATCAAAAGCAATCAGATCATCTTCAATTTTTGTGAAAAGAAGTAGCGCACATTTTTCAAGAGCTATCAAGATTTAAAAAAAAATTAATTTTACCATTTTCTAGAATTTGTGGGAAAATTTCCGTGTCTAGATACGTGGTCCTAATATGCTTTTATTTTAGCTTAAGTTTTCGTTAGTCAAATTGTCCTTATGTTGTGGCCTCACTTCGACATCTAAAATTTGTTTAAAATGAATTGAGATAAGCATAACTTCACATTTTTTCAATTATAAAAACAAATTATGAATTGAGATCTCCAGATAGATTTTTTTTTTCTGCTCCAACTTTTTTAAAATATTTATTGTCGGCATTAAAGCCTGTGAGCTTAAAATATGTTCCCAGAAGAGATGCGGAAGGTCAAAAAAAGGCTCGTGAAGCTCAATTTGAAAGCGATTATTCGATTCCTTGTCTCCGAATGATCATCGATGACACTATTTATCCTTGTAGGCCCCAGGATACAGCGTAGAAATGATCGGATCATCTCTGATCAACTATGAATACCCCTTGGGTCCGAAATGGCGGGAAATGTTCGACAAGAAGCTGTACGAGGATCCTTCGAAACAAGTGCCGCCATATGTGGAACATCGTCCAGAGACCAGATCGTCTCATTTCCAGCGTTTTCACAGCATCCAAACATCTTGAAACGTGAAGAAAGAAAAGTTGACGTGCTTGTATCTTATTTACTGTATTGTATATAATTTTCGTTGCCTTTTTAACTTGACTCGTGACGTGCAAATGTTTTTTTTTTTTCAATATTGAGGCCGTCGCCTCACATTTCCGTCTTTGGTGTGTTCTTGCAAGTGCCGTTTTGCGCGAGGAACGATGTGATGGAGTAACTCATTTTCCCCATTTTTCTTAACACGATTTTTAGGTGCATCTGTATTTGGATGGCTTGAATCTATGTGTGATTTGTGGGCAGGGAATTTTCTGATCAAGGGTCTTTTTGTTCTTCCTCGATTTTTTCAAGGCATTCCGGTTACAATGCGGTGTGGTGCCAATATTTGTATTTACCCATGTTGGAATAATCTCGGTAAGGGAAGCATTGTATTGAGTCATCAAAATTTGTGCTTGTACAGTATTTCAAGTGCGAGCTTCTAGATAACATTTGGACTAACCTCGACGCATGGACTGATGTATTATTCATTTATTTATTCATTCCTTTTTTTTTAGTTATTTGAATAATTTTATGCTCCTGTATGACCTTGTTTCCACAGATGTGCTTAGAAGGGTGAGAAAAAGAGTGTCGGTGGGGGTTAATAATGAATGCTGGGCATCATAATCGCTTTGTCCCGAGTGAGTAATTTTTGTTGAATGATTCGTGTGTTTTTGGCGCTTGAGGTTTTATTTATTTATTTTTCTTGCAGGGGATGATAGCCATGCTGTCATAAGTGCCAAGCCTCAAATAAGAAATGTCGCTGGAAGTGGGGCTCCTTCTGGTGAACCAGGAGAAAGGTAGGCTTTTATCTTTATTTTTTTTCTTATTGATACTTTTGGTGAGCAATCTATTTTTATTTTTTGGGTCATTTCGGATTCTATGTTCTACGCTGGAATCTCGTTACAACGAATATCACAACGAATAATCGTTTTGGACGAATTCTTTTTTTTTTAGGTCCGTGTCCAATATCTATTTGAGTTTCTTTAAAAGGAATGTTTCGTCGTAACGAAGCTATTTTAGGAGTCCCAATGGTTTTTTTGTAACGAGTTTTTAATGTTAACGATATTTTAGAAAGATTTAGTAGACTTGTGGAATGTTCTTGCCAAGATACAGAAGTCTCGGTTTGCACAGCCTTTTAATATCAGCGAAAGATTGATTCTCGGTTAGCTATACATTTCAGGAAAATGGTATTGATTTTGCTTTTTTATTTCTAGAATAAAAATATAAATTTCCTCGAAATTATTTGAGCTGTTCATGTCAAAGTTTTCATCCTTGTAATTTTGATTTCTCAAGACGATGCAGAATGGTTAGATTTGTGAGTAAGTTTGTCATATTCAAACATCAGCGGAAGATTTTTCTTCTCTTCCAACTAGAAATTTAAGGAATAGGATGCTGAGTTTGCTGTTTTATTTAAAATAAATAAATAAAAACGGAAATTTCCTCAAGATTTGTTGAGCAGTTCACATCAAAAGTTTTCTTCCTAGTAATTTTTGACCCTCAGCTCTATGCTTTATGTTCATATTTGTGGGAAAGTTTTTCACAGCATTCGAACAACAGCGGAAGATTTTTCCTTTCCTTCCGGTGGAAATTTGATGGAAACAATTTTGAGTTAGCCGTTTTATTCTAAAAAAAGTGTAAATTCCCTCAAGATTTGTTGAGCAGTTCATATCAAAGTTTTGATCCTCAGAACAATGCTGAATGGTTAGGTTTGTGAGAAAGTTTCCTCATTTACTCAATTTTTGTGATTGATTTGTTTGAATGACTGAGTAATCGATTGCAAGGCTCAAGAGCATTTTTTTTAAGGATCCTCGTCAATTGCAGTCCGATTGATATTTTTGGTCCATATTCATATTGAGTCTCCGCATTGGAAATTTTTGAACTTGTGAAGTTTTTTTTTTTTTTTTGGTTGGCTTCAGGTAGCTGAATTTAGGGTTTGTTCGATGAGGTTAGGTTGTATTTTCATCAACGGAATCATGCAAGTCTTCCCTGAGAAATTCTGAAACAGCATTCTCGGGAAAATGAGAGACAAATTTGATTTTTTCAGCGGCATTGTCCATTTTTTTTCACACTGTCTCCCATCGATTTCTCTCCCTGGAAACTCAAGAAAGATTGCTGATGCTTGACAAACAAAATCAGAGAACTGAAAGTTTCATCTGTGTGTGTTTCACTGTGCTAAATTTTCTGCTCATTTTTCCTTTCGTCTAGTTCTGCCTCTGTTTGGACGGAACACGAAGCCCCGGATGGCAGAAAATATTATTACAACACAGTCACAAAAGCGTCAACGTGGGACAAGCCGGATGAAATGAAGACTCCTGCTGAAGTGAGAGAAGCCTTTGAAAAAAATACAGTGAGACCCCCACATGCGGATACATCAACCTGCGGAAAATTCGACATAGGGACACTTATTTTACCAGAAAAAATTTGATGAATAAGGCCCAACATGAGGACACTGACTTGATGTAGGGACATTTTGTGATAAAATTGCAAATACATTTCAGGCCAAATTACAAGAAACAGATATTTCCAACCCTAAAATTGATGTAAGAAAAGTTCTTGGGCATTTCTCTCATCAAATTACCATCCATTTAGCTATTTAAAAAAATTACCTCCAGCATAGAGGGACTTTTACTTTTTTTTCACTCGAGTGTTATTTTTGTAGATGCCAAAATTTCAGTGTACAGTACAGAGATAGACTATTCAATGCTCCAAATTTTCTTATTGAGTTGAAAATGTATTCACAAATTCAAGTGGCAAAAATTTTTTTTCAGGGAATTCTGAAGAATATTTTCTCCATAAAACACCAATTAAAATTATATAATGTAAGTCTATGGGAAAACAAGACTTGACTTAGGGACATTTTGACTTTTGGACACTCTTGATGCACCAATTATGTCCGCATCTTGGGGTCTCACTGTATATGATGATAGTTTGATTGTTCATCAACAATTTATTAACCATGTATCCGTTGTGTGTTTAGTCCTTCATTACGCAGTGTCCATGGAGAGAGTTCACCAGTGACAGTGGCAAAACGTACTATCACAACGTTCTGACCAAGGAATCGAGATGGTCAATGCCAGAGGAGCTGCGTCTCACGAAGGAAGCTGCGCAACGCGGAGAAAAGGCTCCGGTTTCATTCGACGCGTCAGTTGCATTGGTTTCTCCTTGACCNCTGAAGTTTGATGTTAGATTATTGTATGTCAATTGAATCTTTTTGGTGACATCCCTAAATAATTTGAAAGTATATGTTTATTTATTGAAATTTGAAAAACTTTCGACTTTTCCTCGAAATAATTTTCAATGAGAGTGATGCGAGTTAATTTTATTTATGGTGTGATAATGTTTTTTTTTTCACTCATTTACAGGCCGAATTCTGGTGGCGGTGGTGAAGCAGGAGGTGGATCCACTTCCGCGTTGGACCAGGCCATGGCGGCAACGTTGGCGGCGATGACTGGTGGCCCTGGCCCTGCTGTCCCGTCTGATGCGCCGCGACCATTACCCGACGGTAAGCACTCTTAACGTGTGAATTGTTTTTTTACTTTATTTTCTCCTTCAATAAGGTTAAGCTGTCGCTTGGATTTATTGAGGATGGAGGCAATCGGATGCTGATTTCTTAGCAAATTCATTGTCAACTGTACCATGTTTCCCCAAAATGTAGGATCTATTTATTCAATGAGCGTTACCAAAATTCGCATGCATTTCTGTCAATGAAAGTAAATATACTTCAATTGACGGATACTATACTTGAAATGAAAGGTGTGGCGCTATTTAGAAAGGCTTAGTGATTCCAGAACCTCCAGAACTTCCCATAGTGTAAAGCTTGTTGTCCAGTTGTCAATTGAATAAATTGCATCTCAAGTTTTAAAAAACAATGATATAGAATTTATATATTTGAGTATACGCGTCAGGTAAAACAGACAGTTTGTTTTCGAGAGAGACCTCCAAAAGGTGCACCAGGAAGTTTCTCTGAGAATGCAAGCTGCAATACTTCACAAGATTCTGATTATTCCTGGGATAAGCTTGGTGCTTTGATAAATTATGGAAGAATATCTTTTGAA
>CAJPEX010003457.1:0-28831 GCA_905338405.1 Notodromas monacha
TCCTCGCATGGAAATACGCGTGGGGATCATCCAAAGCTTGCGTACAATTCGGCCAATATCCGAGGTTATTCGCAAACTTATCGATATGCTTTGATAGCAGTTGCATTCGCCATTTCCGAGGCATTGACTGTCTATTCGGAGCCCTTTTCATACTTTCCCGGGGTGGCTTTCAATCAAAATTTGCAAAGCGACGAATATATTTTTTTGTATTCCAAGTCGTCTTTGGGGGACAAAATTAATTTTCTCTTCAATGTGCAGTAGAGTGAAAATTGCATATAGTTTTTTATTTCAGAAAATTTTGAAAAGTGATGCTGAACAGTAGGAAAATAATAAAAATTCTTGGAGGAAAATAAGTTGCTGTGTACAGTTGGTTTTATTGGGAATAATTATTTTGCATATATTGAAGGCATTTGCCGTGCTTTAATTTTTCCATGCTTTAATTTTAGATATTGATGCAGAAGAAAAAAGGAAAAGAAAATTGTACTCTGAACAAATTTGGTGTGTTCAGTTGGTTTTTGTGAATGCTGAAGACATTTTCAGTTTTTGAATTTTTCAAAATCGCTGATCAAAGGCAAATCAAACGTGACTCAGTGTCTCGGTGGACTTTGAAATATGCTGTCTGACTTTCACTGTATTAGTCATTTTTGAGAAAAATTTCTAGAATTTTGCATAAATGCTGTGTTTTGTTTCAGTCCTTTTTCGAAGGCAACCGATTTATTCGAAAAATTAGGAGCGACACCTACATTGCGTCAAACAGGCCAGAAATGATCCTCAGATTAAAGCAAAAAGATGCTGGTTAGCTATATACAACAGCAAAAGCTGTTCCAGAAGCAACACTATATATAGCCCTTGAAAGTGTCCTAAAAGGGGTTTTCCATGCATCTTTTTTTTTTTGCCTTTCTCAGGGATTCATTTTTCACCCCGGGGGGTTGACCCAGAACCCCAGCTGGGGCGTCAAAAGACACACACCCTCTCCCCCCCCCCCCCCCCCCCCCCCCCCCCCCCAGCGGCACTGGGAAGCGAATTAATGACCCTCAGACAGCAAATCGAAGCCTGGCTTGATTACACTGCTGCCTTTATTCTAGACGGTAAATAATCGCAAACGAATGGATTAAAAACAGGCCCAGTGTCGACCCTCCCTCGGGTTCCATAATAAGAAAATATTCCTGCGTTATGGAACCCATGCTCTGAGTCTGAGCACAGGCAAGAGGAGACCCAGTAATGTATTCAAAGCTTGATGAACACGTTCCCCTTTTACTCTTGCTGTTTTCTGCGAGGTTTCCCTTGAAAATTCCTTTGGAAATTTCAATTTCACGACTCTTCCGTTTCCAATCTGTCTCTATAGAAAGTTTAATTATTTCCTCCAATATTGTAAAATGAACGATGACTCGCGGAGAATATTTTTAACGCCGCATTAATAATTTTTGACATAAAATGAATGAATCAAACACAGTAATACAATTTCGGGAAAAAAGGAACGAATATATTAAGGTAATGCATAAATTAAATCGAAGGCCGTGAATAATCAATCTACTGTATTTTATTTCATGCAATTTCTTTACTGAATTAAATCGTACAGTATATTGAAGGTTATACCGTTCTATTACTGCTAAAGGAAAATATACTGTATGAGTCATTTTTTATTCTACAATATTCGGAGGATCCCGGAGGAATACACTGTTAAAATATAACCAAGGATCCTGATTAACGATCATGTAGTTCTGAAAATCTCTAAATGAAAAATATGTTTTATTGTGAGAAGAAGGCCACAACTTTTGAAGATGACCGTTTTCAGTTGTGTGTCCTACTCTTCAATTCGAAAATCGTGATCCGTTGAATAACAGAGATCCGTGGATAGATTTATTTTGGGAACATCGTGACATCTTGGGATGACAGGATAATTTTTATAGTGCGGGGAGAATCATGTGAGGGATCATGAGAGATCCAGGAGAAAAATTGCGCCCTAAACTTGAAGAAGAAATCGAAGAATTCAACAGACTCTTGAATCACTCAGGATATTTTCCTCGTCGTTCTCAACGGTGTCTATTATTTTGCACCAGAAAATGTTTCATTTTTATCAAAGTAAAATGAGTGTCTTCATTTGATGTGAATTGGTATGAAACGGGAATATCCTTTCACAAAATTAAACTGACAACCGTGATATTTTTCAATTTTCAATTAAAGAACTTCAAAGGGTTTCTTGCCATTATTTGGAGAGTAAAAACTGAGGTTCTCTGAAAAATTCTTGTAATTTACAGTATTATTTCTTCCCATCACTTCCTTCATAAAAGTAGGATTCATAATTCTTCAAATCGTTTGGTAGTCTCTTTCGTTGATTTAGGAAAAAAATGTGAAATTTATTTGATTTTTGTAATATTGTCTTATTTTTGTCTGGATACACAATTTTGCTCAGAAGCTCCTTCAACTGCAAGTTGCAACCACAAAAAAAGTTATATGTTCAGGTTTTCTGAATTCGCTTTGCGCAAGTCAAATTTGTTTGATGGCGACGAATGATGCAAAAATACTTTCATTTTTGCAAGAATAATTATGAAGAATTTTCGAATTCAAAGTCCGTCCAGGAAAAGATGCGATTGCAAAATTGGTAATTTTGTCCCAAGTTTCCGCAAAACCCTGGTTTATATTGCAACTGAGCTGGGAGGAATGAATTAGCATTTACGACTCGTCGAAGATCGGGGGGGGTCGAAGGGGGTAGAAAGAAAGGGAAGATGTCCTTATTTCCAAACTGTGAAAAGGGGGAGAAAAGGAGAAAAAAAATGAGGGGAGGGGGTTGAAGATGGTTGGAAAGGCTTTTGGCACAAGGGGAAGATTTTTGGCGCTGCTTCGGACGGAAAAGAGGGGGGGGGGATTGTAGGAATGATGCGAATTTATTCCAAACATGTCTTTGCGGATCGCCGTTGACCCGCGTGGAGAATTTTCCGTTTTCCTCATCAAAACCCGCGCACATGCAAATGGCGGCGGACATGTTTCATGGATCCATGTTTTATAAGGGGACTGGATTTTGCGGTTTTCTTGTCCGATTCTGGATTGAGACAGGGGCTGTGCACAAAGTCACTGATGGAAACACTCACTGATTTTCTTGAATAAGGAATCGCATTTTTTAAGACTAACGAAGATCGATTTTTATTGGCTTTTTTTTTTTTAGGGAAAGAAGCTTGAATTAAATTTATCCCACTCGAAAATCAATATTTCACTTCTCCGAATAAACGTCATAAAACGCTCAATCAGTGTGATACATTTGCAATTTTTTAAAAACTGGTTTTATGCGATTCCATGCACCTTGGTAATTTAAAATTCATTAAAACACCGAGTATTTCCTCACAGGAAGTGAGATTTGAGCCTAGCTTAAACACTCATTTCAAAAGTTTTTTCTTTAGAATTGGGCACAACTTTTAAAAAATACATATTGCTTGCACGTTCTTCAGTAATGGCATCATTTGAGGTCATCGATTCAGCGCAAACTCGATCTGAAAAATTTGATGGCGTCTCTCACTCTAAAATCAACCTTTATTTTCTTGAAATCAGCGTCTTCAAATTAAAGAATTAATGACATTATTGATTTATTTAAAAAACGCATGTGAGCATACGCCCAATTAAATGGATTCGAGAACATATACAGTAATCATCAAGAGTTGCGTATTAATCGAGAATGGGTGCATAAAAACAAACCTTGCCTATTCTAAATGTGCTTTTCATTGAAAATAATCCAGATATTTTTTCAAGATGTGTAATGCTAGTATTATGAAAGTGCGACTCAAGCTGTAATTTTTATGATTTGAAAGTTGTGATATATTTGTAACTCTTCGAGTAGAGGAAGAGCTAATTTTAGGGTTGGCAATGAATCACCAAAACTTTTTCAAATAATGTTTCGCAACGAGTTTCTCAGTTTCATGTCTAGGCACGTCTTTCTACGCAAAAATAAATAATTGAAAAAAAAAAGTGTTGAAAGCTGATCTAATTTACACTGTAAAATTCGACTGAATTTTCTGTTGAAAAAATATGCCAATAATTATTTTCGGAATTTGAAATAATGTTCCGAAGATGAAGTTTATTTAATGGTTGCTGGCGAAAAAATCAGTCAAAGGCTTGCTTCCTCTAATTAGCTACTAAATGTGGAAATTTGCCTTGGATTAGAACTTTTTGCAGAACCCCCAGCTGCTGTCTATGCATGAAAGTGTCCAAGACAGTGACTGGTCTGACCTCAACCCATTGGTCTGGTGCGGACCCTTGAAGCTTTCGGGTTCTGTGGGTAGGGAATGACGGCTTCTGGCATGTCTGGTTGCATACAAATTGCCACACTGTCTCTAAAAAAATTCCACACTCATTTCTTGCTGTATTTTGACAATTTATTGGGTAACAATCTTCGGAAAAGGGAGTAAAAGAGTTTTTTTCCCCGTTCTCTCCTTCGGCTTATATACTGAGCCGTAGGAGATTGTGATTAGGATTTAATTACTGGTTCGCGGAATGATTGATGGACGATTGAATTGGATTGTGGTCAATTGAGTTCGCTTCTTTCTCCCCTTTTTTTCTGGGAAAGGCACAAGCGGTTGATCACCTCCTTTCACAGCAGAGAATTGATCTGAGCAACAAGCAACATGTTTTTTTTATTATTATTATTTTCCTCGCTCGATGTTACGCAAGGTCGTTGAATTGCTCTTTGATTGCGATTCAGCGCTATAAAATTTACGATTTGAGATGGTTTTTTTCCTCTCTCTCTCTCTTTCGCCTCTGAAAAAGTTTCTTGCCCTTTCTGTCGCGAGATTTATTGTATGCTTTCGGAAACCCGAGTGTTATGGTCCTTTGGGTCCGATTGCTGCCCAATAGACTGGCGTTTGAATGAAATTGTCGAGTTTTTTTTTTTTTTTACTTCTTGGGTTCCCGTGGGACGAGAGTTGGTCTCAATTTAGGCTGGATTGTTGAGTGATTTGCCTGTTTTTTGTTGTTGTTCACGTTTTATCTTCCTGTGCAAGAAAAAAAGGGTTTGTGAAAATTTAATTTCCTACGAGTTAATTAAACCTCTTTACGTCAAAAAAAATTAGTTCGGAAGGTTTCGATTTAAAGAGGAAGCGAACATTTTTTCGTGAGGAAAAAATATAAAATTTGCAGAAAATTGAAAATGTTGCTATTCGGGGATTTAAATGGCTTCTTAAATGAGTTGACAGGATGCTGAAGTTGGAGGCAAGGGTAAAATGACACGATATAGCATTTCACTTTCTTTGAAAACACCACAAGTTACATTTACGTTACTTTTCTCTTTCCAGTGTCAATAAAATAATTGCCAAGAGGCCTGCAGAAAATTCGCTTTATGAAGGTTTGAGAGGAAATACTTTGAGTCACAGAGGTTGCAGGGAAAATTTCTGCTTGTGGAGGTTTGAATTATCGAGGTTCAACTGTACAATAAAATAGTGCTGAAATGGAAGCAACACTCGAAACCACTTTCCATCATTCAATAAAGAATATCAGTTGTTAATTGGATTACATTTGCAGAAAATCTTCGGACCACTGTTCATAAATTCTCACCAGTGAAAAATACAGGAAAAATTAGGGATTTTCTTCCGAGTTTTGGTCAATTTTGTTTGCTGGAGAATAAAAAAGTGATGCAGTAAAATCTCGTTACAAAAAATCTCGTTACAAAATTTTTTTTTAATATAACAAACTTTTTTAAAGTCGTTGCATAAATTCGCGTGAAAAATTTCAGGTGTTGATCAGTTATTCAGAGTAAATGCTTTTTATTAACATTAAAATTTATTTTTGAGGATCACAGTATTTGTAAAAGCTGAGTACATCTGAAAAGGCTACAAAAGAAAGATGTTGAATGTTCAATTTAATAAGTTTAAATTTAGGTTTAATTTTTAGAAAATTTTCCCATCAGTCTAACATTTCAAAAATCTAAAAAATATTTGTTCCAACAAACATTTTTTTCGAATTCCTCACGAGTTTGTTGTAATGAGATTTTACTTTAAACGTATCGCGAAAAAGAAATTATCGGAATCGAAAAGCGGAATGAATAGCATAGCTGGAAGCAGAGATTTACAGAGTTGCTTGAGGAGGAGAAGAAAGGAATTTGAAAGCTCAACCAAGAGACCACGGTCATAAACTATCGACTTTCCAGAACAGCAGCAGGAAACAATATGAGCACAGCAGCAAGGAAATAGAGAGAAAGAGGGTGGGGATAAGTATAAAACATAGAACCTTTCAGCATGTCGGTATTGTTCTCCTGCGTAGGACACTCGAGGTATAAACAAATCACAAATACACTACTTTGCAGTGTTTCAACTCACGAAAAGAAATTAAGACGTGTGATGCGTGAAAATTACAGTATTATGCAGTGGGGCCCCGACATGTGGATGCTTCGACTTATGGGCACCTTTTCGCAATGATGTGCCGGAAAATGATTTGCGAACTGTGAAGTCTAGTAATTTTTCGAATTCATTGAAAAAGAAAAAAAAACCGCCGAGTACCATTATAGTTTATTTCAAGTCTTATTTTTTTTTGCGGGGAATCACAACAGCACTGTTTCATTCCTGGAACAAAAAAAAAAGATTTTGTATGCTATCTTTACGTCGCAGATGGATTTTTATTTTCCGAACCCAACAAGTGTCCTGTGCAGGTCCAGGATACCCATACTCTGGCCTTTATTCCCAGAAGCAGGAAGGAGATCTTTTTTTGGTATGAACCATGCAGGGTGGGGAGGAATAAAACGGTGTTCCGTGCCATTGGCCGCGATTTCTGCTGCTGGGAAAAGTCGGTCGCTCGACGACGAGTTAAATGAACCACGCCGCAGTTCAAACGTCGCTCGAGTTTTCATCAAAAATTCACACACGGCTCACGAGTCCGTCTGTTACAGCGAACATGACGAGAAAAGAAGAAAGCGAGAGAGAGGGAGAGAGAAACAAGATTGGCTAATTCTGAAAGTTCTGATACTTTTGGTCCGAATATAAAGCGCAACACAATCCGAACGTTTTTCTGATGATGAATATATTTGCTGCCCGAATTCAGCGAACATCAGCTCGAATTCTTTCTGCCTTTTTTTTTTTTTTCTTTTCGTTGGAAAATTCCTTTTGACCCACGGAGAATTGAACGTTATGCGTATGAACCCCTTTTTTCAACATTTTTTTTCTTCAGAAAAATATTTTACAAAAGTGAATAAGCGAATTTCGCGGGCCCATTTAAAAAAAAAATTGGTGACGGGGATCATTTGTCAATCGGGAATCCTTGAGATCGAATTGTTTCATGCGATCTTTTGTTGTAAAGGAGCTGTCATCTCAATTTTTTTTTTTTTACTCGAAATGTATTTTCTTATGTTGAAATTTGTGCTGAATCCTTGAGCATACATTTTTTCTGCAGTTCTGAAAGAAACCGGTGCTTTGATTTTTATTTTAAAAATTTATTTTTTGGCCTTGCTCCTCTTTAGCGCACTAGTTTTTGCGAGGACTTCCTTTTTTTTTGCACTCGAGAGTAATATGATGTTTCGACCTTTATTACGTTTTTTGCACGCGAAGTTTAAAATTAATTCGATTTTCCCCCTTGTCTTGCTGAGTTCCTTGATTAAAAAGTAGACTTCGGGGAAGATATTGCTGCGTTAAATACGGTAACTTCCTGCAAAATAATTTTTATATTTTATGAAAAAGCTTTACGGTTATGAGGTTGATAACGATTACGTGCTGTTATATTTTCAATGTTTGCAAATCCTAAAAAGCTGATCGATTTGTTATACGAATTATGCTTCGCTTGAGAGGGTTTATTTTTATCCCCTTTCGAAGTTTCATTTTTTTATGACTTTCAGAACGAAATCAGCACTAAACTCGACGTTTTCATTTTCTCTTGGGTAACTTCGGAAGAATCGAAGGGAGGAAATTGAGTCGAGACACGCCATGTCGTGTTGGGTCGCTTCTTGACCCGAGGTCTTTTTTTATTTATTTATTTCACTTTGGAAGAAAACCGTAATTTCAGTTACGGGGAAAGGGAAGCAAAAATGTCGTTTCTATAGTCGTATAGGGCAATCAACACTCGCGTGTGTTTTGCAGGCTTTTGCACACGCGATAACGACAGCAATAATAATTTTCCTTGCCTTTACTGCATGGTAGTTAGTTGCTCATTTTCATACGCTCGAGTGCTTTTGAAAAAGGAAGTTGGCAATTCGTGCGACTTTGATGGAAAACAAACTTTGGGGAAACTTGGGTTCAGTTCGGACCTTTAAAATTTTCACTCATGCGTATGTTGTCAGAAGCGAAAGAATGCAAGAGGAAACGACTTCGGTTTACCAAATGACGCCAGTTTCCTTTTATGCATCGAATCCCCATCGTCTTGAGACAGAAATGAATTTTGCATTTTCTCTGCACTGGGAAGGAGGAAATTGCGCAGTGTGTTGCATGTGTATAAGAGCATATATATTTGCAGATAGTGAGCAGAGAAATTGGTCGAGGGAGAAAACGTTTTTATGGTGTTCGTTCGTACACTATTTCATTGTTGACATGCGTAGGAGGGTGAAAAACGGTTCTGTTTGCGAATGATCAGATGCTGAGTGAAATGGAAACTGTACTTGTACTTGAAAGATGCAATTTTTTCTGAATTTTAAGCGCAGCAATCCAAGTAGGTTAAATAATGCCGATATGCTCTATTATACTTGATTCTTAGAAATAAAACGTATTTCCCCCCTCCTCAAAATCGCAGTGCCAGGAACATCCTGGCACCACAGCCTCCCTGACAATAACTTTTTCCTGTTCTGATTGCAGGGTAAAACCTTATGAAGGTTAATTATTATTTTTTGTATATAAGCAGCGCTTTCTCTTAATATCATTAGATCAGATTCAGTTTTAGCTGTATTATTCAAGTTATCCTCAAGTTATTCCTGCAAGTCAAGCTCATTGAGTTGTTTATTCATATCTGTGTGAAATACACTTTAACTAGGAATTCCTAAAAGGAATTCCTGGTCCTGTCCTGGACTGATTAATGTGTTTTATTGCTTATCGATCAAATACCGGTACTCAACATCAAATTATATTGAGGCCTTTTGTCCCCAATAACTCACAAGGTCCTTGATTTTTAGACTATACCTTGACGCCAAACGAAAGAAATGGAATGAATGAAAGAAAAGGAAAGAAAGAAAGAAAGACGGATGGAAGTTTGCAAGGGTGTGTGGGGTGGGTACAGGGGATATGAGTGTGTATGTGGACACGTGGCACTTGAAGCACTCTGCAGCCCAGGACTCAGTTTTTTCCTTCTGTGGTTATCATCAGCCTGGTATGGAGCTGGTTTCCTATGAGATGCTGATCTCCAGCACTTGGCAGAAAAATCGCTGAGAGGGGCGTCCATCGCCGGGTTCGATTTCCGCGTCTCTTGTTTTCCTTTCATAACCCCTTTTGTCGACCCCCGTTTTCATTGTTCTTATTCCTCCCCCCCCCCACACGTGTTTGTTTCTCTCGTTTTTGGGATATGGTATCATTCCTTTTTCTTTTTTTGTCCCCTCCTTTTTTATTTTATTCATTTTTTTGTTGTTGCCTGGGGTCGGAGAGAAGAGGAGGAAATGAGGTGACACGAAGACTTGACCTCGTTTGTGTCAGGCGATAAAAGAAAAAACCTGGTTCATTCATCTGCTGAGAGAGTTGTTTGTGGCCTGGTAAAACCAGGCGGGTGTCAAGTGAAATATGTGGTCGCTCTCCTTTTAAGGGCAGATAATTATTTGTTTGAATGGGGAATCGACCGAAGTTTTCTTTTGGTATGAGAACAGATGCCCCCAAGGGCAATCCTGACATCAGTTTCGAGAAATCGGTTTACAGTAATTTTTCTTGTACGAGTTCCGAGAAAAACCTCAAGCTATTTCAAGTCTGAAGTCCAAATTGAGGAGAGCTTGTCAGTCCTTTATTTGTCCCGAAGACGACGTTGTTGTACTTGTTTTTTAAAAATTGATTATAAAATTAATTCGGATGTTTAAATTGCTTATGGAAGTCTGGCTGATAGACTTCTCACTTGAAGGAAAATATTCAATTCGCTAGATATGATAGCATAAATTTTACATTCAAGACTTTTTCTTGTGCATGAATAATTGCCGATTTCAAGATGAACGAACTACATATTTGTGCATTTTTTCATTGACAAGGTTCATTTTTCTGATAATTTTGAAGCAACTTTAAGGAAAAGGCAAGTTGTATAAATCGTTCAGAGGTGATTCAGGAATGTTTGTTTGATTGAGAAAAAAATAATTTGGATAATTTTTCCCATCAGCGACATCTGAACATACTCGTAGGCGTTGCAACAGACCCAGGATTCATATCCAATGAATTTGTAACTATTGTTCCAAATAAGAGCCTTGGTTTGTAAATGAAAAGGGAAGAAAACCGGCGCAAAAGTTTCGTGATCCGAATCCATTAGTTTCTGTGTAAAATAAGAGCCGAAAATAAAACGGCTGGGAAATAATACAAAAATATTACTTGGTTCACCGAGATGCGGAAGTAAATGAGGGGCAAATGATGTCTTTCCACACACAAAAAAAACTGATACCAACAAGGTTGGTTCTAAAAAAAAAGGAAAAGCAAAGGAAGATGATATTCATCCTGATTTAATTAGAGTCGTAAAAATGAAAGAAAATGCGACAGTAAACCTATAATTAATCACTGTCAAATTTCTCGAGTCTATTTTACAGAAATTTCGATCGTAATTTGGTTTCTTGTGAAATTTTACCGACGCGAGTGAACAATACAGATGAACGGGATGTTTTTTTCATAATTACAGGTTTTTCATAATTTAATGCACCGAAATAGTTGTTCTTATTTGTGATTTATTGAGACAATGTTTTTCTTTTTTTTTAGTTTGTTGAAACTTTGACGTAGAAGAAACAGGCGAATGGATTGATCCCTTTTTCTAAAATTTAAATCACTTTTGCATAATTCCTGAATGCGCAGAAATATAGTTTCACTCGAAAAAAATAGGTTCTTCGTTCTTAAAAAATATTTCAACTTTCGATTTTAACTTGCGTGGGTGTCGTAGGATTGGACCAATTTATTTTTTGGTATTTTGAATCTCCGGGATTTTAAAAATTAGTGCGCTTGTGGTTTTAGAATTTTGAACTGTTTTTCAATGCATTTTGAAAAATTCTGTTTGACTTATTGTGATCCATAAATTTTGAAGTATTTTAAACACTTCCCCAACTTTTCATTTTAATTTCGGTGTTTCAAAATCGAATAATTCTTCATGATTAAAGCTCTCAAATAATTTCTCGCTAATTATTTTGGGTCATTTTTCAAAGATACAGTATTTCACTGTACTTTGTTTCAATGATGATTTTTTCCTTTTTTAATGTTTTTTCTGGACCACCTGTTAAGAAAGAAAGGAAGGGAGATTTTTATCGCTCATTTCCTTCCCGACAGTGTCGCGGTCAGCAAATGACGACATCGTCCATGGCGTGGAAAAGAGGAATCGAAACTCGTATCCTTGTGCAAAAAAAAGACCCTTTTTTGATGTCGTCGTCGTCGTTGTTTGCACGCAACAATGACCCAATAATGATGATGATGATGGTGGTGATGATTATGGCGATGAAGCGCGACCGAAAAGCAAAAAAAAAAAGTGCAATGAAAATCAAGACCAGTATATTTTGTTGAACAGATGCCGAGTTTTTTTTTTATGAAATTTGCCGTATTTAAGCAAATATTGACTATCGTGTATTTTTAGAAGAACCTAATTTTTGTCAGCTGTTGTAAATGACCAGGTTTTCCAGAGAAGTCAAGTCATAAAATCTACATCGATGAGAATGAGCGTAAATTATCAATTTATATGAGATCTGAAAAACGTGAAAAACTCTGAAAAACTCTTTATTTTCAAGGGTAATTTTACTCGCGAGAAATAAATTGGTAACAGTGATGTACAGTATATTTTTTTCGCTTGAATTTACCCTTTTTTGCCAACAATATAATTGTTTCTGTATTTGATAATGCATTGAAATTATGTGTTCAGTGATTGAAACATTTCCGAGGAGATGATGATGCATAAAAGGTTTTATTTTTTTAGCGCGATAAACTAGAACTTCGCAAGCAAATTTAGAGAACAACTTACCCAAAAATTTCTTGGATCGAGTCAATAAAAATTCGTCTTGTATCAAGTGTGAATAATGTAATAATGTACATGCTTCGCAATTTTATGAAATGAAAATGAAACCTCGGGTGCCTCTTGTTTTTTTTTTGTGTTAACCGTTTGATCCCAGGTTCGAGACACGTGTTCTAATTGCGACGATAAATAACAGCCGGGTTTCACACAAAAGAGAGGCCGGGAATTACCTGTCGAAAAATAATGTGGAGGTTGCGGAGGAAATAAGAAGAAAACGTGTCCGGAATTCGAGACACGCCGCGTGGCGTGAGTCTAACTGTTGGTTTTTCGGTGCACTTGATCTTGTTTCTTTTTCCCTGTATCCCGTTTTTCAACCATTTTCATCGCGTTCTAGTTTCTTTTTTTCCCTTTTGTCGTTTATTTTTTTTTTTGTGAGCGGAAGATTTTGATTGAGAGGCAGAAAACGTTGGATTGAGGAATTCTCGGTTTTTTGGGGCGTTCCTGGACCCGTTGAGGGTATCGAGATTTTTCATCTGTCTGATGCCTGTTGGATGTTTTCATTCTTGTTACAAATATTTTTCCTCTGCTTTCACGAGGTCGGACACCTTTTAGTTGCACCCTTTATTATTCATTGAATCCATCAATCAATGAAATTCCGAAGTAGTCGGTCAAGGAGTGACACCTGCGTGGGCAAGATGTGGAAGAAAAGAACTTCGTGCCCTGCGGCCATTACGGTCATGTATTCATATCAATTGACACGAAAGAATAAAATTACAGAGCAATAGCCGAATTGCCAAAGATCAAGGTCGAAATTCTTGAAATCTGCATTAAATAAGCAGACAAATGGAACCTCGCCAAATCCGAAATTGTTTCTGAGGTTATTTCTGATTAACACGTCTAAAAAATGTTTTTCAGTTTAAATTCGTTCAGTTTAGTCCTTCGGCTTGACTTTATCGTGCTTTCGAGGTACCCAGATTTTAAGGCTATTTTTTCAAGAAAAATGTCTTGAAAAACTACTAATTATCGGAGGGAACTCATGAATATTAACCTTTGGATGATTCTTCAATGAAGAAGTTTCAATGAAGGGAACCTATCTTAAAAGAAAATTAAGGCATATTTTGAGACACATTTCAAGTATTTCAATGCACATAATTGATGGAAGGGGGTTTGATTGAGAAAAATTTCCAGTAAATTGCTATTGGAGAACTACTGCATTATCTATTTTAAAAAAAGGAGGAAATCTTTCGGGGTTTCTCAATGGTTCCGTTTTCTTTCCGAGTTGGCTTCTTAAAAAAAATGCATGAACACTGAACGTGTTGAGTCTCACATCCCTAGAATAAATAATCCAAATTTTAAGTAATTATTTTCTATTCGAAAAAAGTGGTTTTTTACTGACACTTTTATAGCTGACACCTTATTTTCCAAGAAATTACAATAATTTCGCAGTGGTAATGTTTGCTGCCCAGCTTCTTTTTTTTTGTGAAGAAAATACAGTACGTGAAAACTAAACACACCCAATCTTCGTGCGTTGAACAGTCATTCTCGTAATAACCGTTGTAATCTTGAAAGGTTTTTTTTATCGAGGAGAAGCATATAAAAAAGGAATAACCAGCGGGTGACATCTGTTTCAAAAAAAGGAAGCTTTGGGGGTTTTCGGGATATTGTGTCGACCTCGGGATCGGTTTAAAAAAAAATCAATTTTTCAAAATCAATTGTTCCTGAAATATACATGCAGTATACTGCTTTGAATAAAATTGAAAAGGGTTACCATGGAGAAAATAAGGAATGACTTTCGAAGCAGGACAAGAGACCCTGGAAACGACGGAATGATTGAAGCAGAATATGCTTCCTGGGAACGGGTGTGTCCCTTGTTTGTTTGTTTGTTTGTATGTGTGTGGGTGGGTTGCACAGGGGTTTTATTTATTTATTTTTTTGTGACCGGAATGCGGGAGTCGCGTTAATCTGGGCCCAGGGATTAACCTCTTTGATCCCGGGGACAATCCCATGGGCGTAAATCGGCATTTGCTGGACGTCAGCTGGACGTGGATCGAGAATGATGCGAACCAAAGTCCTTACGTCGTTTCTTTGCTGCTTCATTTTGTATTTTTTTCCTCCGCCTTTTTTTTCATTATGTTGTTGTGCTCTGTTTATTTTTTTTTGTTTCTTGCTTGTTCTTGTCTTCTGCTGTCAGGAATATCCGTTTCCCAATGACTTATTCCCCCCAATGTTTCACTGATAGACCAGGAAGATTCTTCATCAATTAAGATGCGTTTACTCGGGAATCTGCTGTTTTTCTTTCTTAGCGCTCCCGAAAGTCGATTCCGTGAATTTTTAGCAAGAAAAATCATTAGAGACTTTTGCAGGAATTTTAACTTCTGAAGTCATGTTTATGAATGCTTTGCGAAAAGGATTTTTCGTAAATTGAAATTCATTTCCCGAGGGAAGAAGGAGGGAAATAATCGCTGCTGTTTTTTTTCTGCAGTTTTTTCCAAAATTCGACATTTTTCTTTCTTGATGTCCTGGGAATTTCGTGATTTGATTATCCGCATTGTTCAGAAATAGGAAATTATGAAAAATGTTCGTGAATTTTTATGTAGGAGAAAAGTGAAGACTGTTAGCAACCATTGCAGAAATTTCAACTTCCGAATCCATTTTTTCGCAGAAACACGCAAAATTGTAGATGTTCTCTTCTAGAATTTTTAGATTTCAAACATTGGATTTTTTATTCAATTTGAACTCAAAATGGAAATCTGATGGAACTTTTAATATTGTATCTAAAATATGAGGAAATATAATTATTTTAATCCCCGAGGAAATATTCGCTGCTGAAACACGCTGAATAAAGACTTCGTAAAAAAAAGTCCTTCGTCAACTGATGAGTTGCGTCAATTTCGGGATCAATGAAAAAATGCAAATTTTTTCTTCAAGGGGTTCCCAAATTTTTTTTCCGTTTTAGGGTTTCCTGATAATTTTTGTCTTTATTTACGACATGCCGTTATACTCACATCTTCGTCAAACTCCGAACTTTTAGCCAGTTTTCTGCTGATATTGTGGAAGTAAATATTTTTGATATGATCCGGTTCGCGGGAGAAAAAGTTTCATTTTTAGTGCCAATTTTCAAGAGAGTTTTTATGCTCTCACACACACAGGCAAAATAAAATAAAATGAACAGACGCTCGCAGAAAAGTGAGCAGAGAAAAATAACTGTGTCCATGCTTTTCTCCTCATGCCATCCGATATCCACTAGTTCTTCTGTTCTCCCTTCATGCAGCAAGTCACTCTGAGAGACAAGAAAGGAAGATTGCAGAAATCAGATAACCCTGCTTTTTTCCCTCTCTCTCTCTCTCGCTCTTTTTTTATATATATTTTATCCAGGCGCATTCCGTAAGAGAATAGAAGGAAATCTACGCTGTTCCCCTTCATCCCCATATGGACGTTATCATTCCAGAGCTCGTTAACTTTCTTCAACGCCATGTCATCAGCTACTGAACGGAGTGGGATAAAAAGTTTCTTGCACAAAAAAAAAAGCCAGAGGGGGAGATAATAAAATCAGTGTTTTTTTCATTCGTTTCTAAAGTGTCAAGCGTGAAACAAGGGAGAGGAATAAATGAATTAATCCCAGCATTAAAAGAAGGTAGACTATAGGTTTTTTGATTAAAGGATGTGTGAGAAAAAGAGTCTTCTAATCCAAGTGTGTCTGGAAAGTTGTTGAAATCTTCGCCTTTGAATTTTATTTTAGCAGAGGTTCCTGATTTTATTACGTTCCGGTTCAAGCAATGGATGGATTCTTTCGAACTGAAATCAACTATAAGCCGAATTTTAAATTCGATGTTTTTAGGGTAATTTTATGCTTCGTATTAATTTTGATGGAAATTAACGTAAAATGTGAACGGTTTTGTTTTGTTTTGTTTTCTCGAAAGAAAAATAGGTAAGAAAAGCTCGCAGCTCAGTCCATGCTAGCTTTTTTCGTGTAAAAGAAATTCTGGAAAATCTTAATTCTTGTCTTTTTAATTTATTTTCGATGGCAAAAGTTGGTTATGTTTCTAAAAAGAAAATTATCAAATATATGAAAATGTTCCTGTGTCAATATTTTTGGGATATTTTTTCTTGTGAAATAAGTATTGAAAAAATCTTGGCGTTCAAGAAGTTTTTCGATTTTTTTCGACGGTGAATTCTAAATTACGAGTTTTATATTTTTCTCTCTGGGAAAAATTTACCGAATCTATGAAAAGATTTCGCGTGGAAGCATTGCCGGCAATCTCTTGACTTTCATCTTTCGTTTTATTGCAATTTATTATTCTGAAAAAGACAGAGATCTGGAACTTTTTGGCAGCTCCTGAAGGGTTGAAATGAATCTCTTTGCTTTTTGCTCATTCTTCCGGAGCTTTTTTCCTTCCCCTTTTTACTTATTTTTTTTTTTGGAAGAAGAGGAAATTTCTTTCTTTTTCTGTTTCGCGTTGCTCATCGAGCCGGGGCTAAGAGCTTTCATTACCTCGCGTCCCATAAATCTTAGTTATACCTCATTACGCCCGACTTCACCAAATTTTCCCCGAATAAACCCCCCCCCCCTCCTATCGGAGAAACTGCGTCAACCCCCGGGGGTTGACTTGGATTTTCTGCTATTCTTTTGTCCTTCTGCTGATCGTTTTCGTTTTCCCCCTAGGAAAAAAACAGGCCTTCTTTCGTTGGAAGCATGTTGTTTAAGGAGGTGGGCGAAGATTTCGCTTTATTTTCGAAAAATAATAAGATACTGAAGGTCTGTCCAAGAAATTTTTGAATGTACTTTTTATTCACTTTTTGTGCAAATGGTCAATTTTTTATGCGTTTCAGCGCTGAAATGTTTTTTTTTTGCATTGAGCCAAATGTGGGCAGATGAAGAAACTCCAGACACTTTCGTTTTTAAAATTCAAATCGACTGGATTAATGATTTCAATTGCCTCTGGAAAATCTCAAACAATATTTCCAGAAGTGATGACGTTTTTAAAATTTTGAATCGTTATCGACCTGAGGAAAATGAGCTCGGCTTTTCGAAAATTTTTAGAATTATATATCTCAGAAGTCAAGTTATATATGCTGAGATTAATCATTGAATAATTCAAATGCATCGATCTGAGATATTCGCTGAATAAACTCGGTATTTAAAATTCAGAAAGCCGTAGGATTTTTCATCCATTCAAGTTCTCTTGTTTTAAATGATGTTCTCTATTTTTAGATTATCTTCTTTTCGCTGATAAAAAACAAATCAATTTTTTTGCTCCACGATTCCGAATTGAATTCTCAATGCTGAAAAATTGACTGCTGACATTCTTTTCAAGTTATCGATTCTGAATAGAAAAATTAACGGACCGATACTCAACATTTTTTATGGTTTCGAGCAATTTTTCATTTTATCCAGGAAATACAATAGCCACAAGAAAGCGTAGAAAACTGCTTCATTCTTTTCTCAAATGTCCCGCGGAGAACATTTCATTATTCCGCCGGAAAATTTTACGGCAAGAACTAAACATTTTTCATTTTATCCAGGAAATACAATAGCCACAAGAAAGCGTAGAAAACTGCTTCATTCTTTTCTCAAATGTCCCGCGGAGAACATTTCATTATTCCGCCGGAAAATTTTACGGCAAGAACTAAACTTGGTTTTTTTTTTCAACACAGTTGGATGAACTTTTGAAGATTTTACTGGGTAGACCTATAAAAACTGTCGACCAGGAATATCGTGGAAAAAAAACCTGTGTTTTTCTTTTCCGAGGGGCGGATTTGTGGGGTTATTTTCCTCGTGGACGATTCCGTGGTTTCCCTGTAGACGAGGGAAAAGAAATCCCATATGGGATAGGAATTTTAAAACATCGACTTATTTTAAAGAAACGACCGTGTATTGGAGCAAAAATGACCGAAAACCAGGGGAAGAGGGAAACGATCCGTAAAGAGTAGTAGAGGGCCCAGGAAAAAGCTTGGGCCCGACCTTAAATAACCAGCCACGCCTCTGACTCCCCCTTTTTAGCCCGTTGCCGTGTTCTTTGTGGTCCAACGTATAGGATAAAAAAAAACGGAGAAAATGAAAAAAGTTCTTCCTTTTTATATATTCTAGGAGAATAAGAAAGAGAAAAGAGGCGCATAATGCGGTGTATGTATTTTTTCGTCCCCGTGGAAAGTTCAAAGCCCTGCGATTGGAAATTCTTCCTGGATATCGGCTTTTCATTTCCTCATACATTTTTTTTTGGTGGGAAATCATTGCTCTCATTTGTCAGGTATTTGAAAAGGAAATGCAATTCGTCTTTTTAAAATGCGGTTGGTTGTGCATTGAAAGTGTGCTGGGCAGCAATGAACTGCACGCCATAAAATTTGATAGACTTTCTGCAAAAACATGCTCGTCCAGAGAATACGAGTGTCAAATGTATTGCATTTAAAAAATCAAAATGCAGTTGTACCTTGATAATTTGAACCTCCACTATTCAAAAACTTCCCACTGTCAAACGTTTTTTGTCCATTGCCTGGATTCCCCTGAGAACAATGCAATTTTGAAATCTCATTAGGTCAAATTTTAATTCTTTTCGAATTGAATCGAGTTATTATAACCAGTTTAATTGGAAACCAATGCGCAAGTCGTAGGACAGTTGAGGAAATAAACCGCCCAACTCAGGGTTTTCTAGTAGTTATATAAAAGGAAACTAAAACGTTGAACTTTTTTTTAAACGACTTACTCCTGAAATTCAAAAACTTTTCCAAGCGAAATTCAGTGGGTTTAAGTCGCTCAGAAACACTGTTTCTTGATCAATTTTTTCTCCGATTCATTTACCCAATTACACTAGTCACCTATTTCCTTCCGGAAAAAATCAAATTTAATTACTGTGGATCTTTTCTTTCCTGGATTCTCAGAATAACACGCCAAAGGCTTTTAGAAATGTATTTTTTTAACGTGGTTGTCTCTAGAACAAATTGAGCTAAGTATATTCACAAAAAGTAAAAATGAATTTCATTATAAATTTACCCAAATTTGTGATTGAAGACAAATTAATTTTTTTGCTTCTTCTTTTGGAGTATTCTCCATCGTTTTTGCACAGATATAGCAAGGCAAGTACTTTTTTGCTACTTCAAGTAGAGAAACAAAATTCATTTCACAAATTTCTTCATTTTTGAGGGATTTATTTATATTTTTATGAGCTGGGGAAGCAATTAAATAAGTTCTGATTGAAGTATTTTGGAAAGTTTGATCCAACAGCTGGGGACAAGGTTCAAATCATCAATTATGTCCACATCTCGGGGTTCCACTGTTTTTTCTGTCAACCTTTTGTTGCTGGAAGTTTGTCTTCAAAAAAGAGGCTTGATTGAGAAAGGTTCACTGGGATTTTAAAATAAAATACCCTATGAATAGGTTTGAGCATCAAGGAAATCCAGCATTTGTTTTCCAAGTTCCTATAGCTTCAGGTGAGAGCAGAAAAACGCGTAAGTTCGTCCTTTTATTTCTTTTCTTTTCTTTTGTTTTTTTTTTTCAAACGCCCCCAGTTGACTGGTAATTTTTTATTGTATCCTCAGCCGCCTTCTGCGCAAAAGCCTGAAAACATTTCAGATATCTCAGCACCCTCTTTTTCTGGTGCGCCGATTGTGTCGTTTTCAACAATTCCGGTGACCCGGGGAATGAATAGTTGCGGAGTGAGTTTTGAAGGGGAAAAATAAAAAACCCGTGGCGTGGCGGGTTCGTGTTTGGGCCGCATTTTTCTCGGCTTTCGAAAGATACGTGACAGGCTTCAATTGGACGTGCGGGGAAAAACGCGGCCCCTGAGGCCATTTTATCATGTCCCTGAACAAGCAGAGAATAAATGCGTTTGCGAGAATTACGTTTTTCTCTCCCGTGTTCGGCTCCTTTCGACGGAATAACTGGTGAATAATCCCTGGTTATTGGTATTCTGGGTGCTGAGACTGAGGCAGTCAATAAACGAGGGCCAAGTGGCAAGGATTTTCATTTCTTCATATATTTTTTGAAGGCTTCTTTTCCCCCCCCCCCCTCCGAGAATAAACCGATAAGATCGAAAGAATGTGATGGAAGAATGATGATTAGAGTAGGACATGACGGATGAACTTGACGATAGTATCTTTTTTCGGAAAACCGTTGTGGACCTGCAAGTAAAGCTTTACGTACTAAATACTTTATTTTAAACGTCACTTTGCATAGTAAGCGAAGCTGACCCTTAAGTAAAGTTTTAACCCTTTGGTTTTAGAGCATAAAATTTGTGCATTTGAAGGCTGTGTAAGGTCTTCTTCGCACGAGCGAAAATGAATTTGGCGAACATTTAAGCTAGCCCCGATTCAGACGGTAGATGTCGCCGCTCAAAATTCGAACAGAACTTTTCCACAAGATGTTCATCTACATGAATTGTGGTCTTTCCAGGATTTTCATTTTCATTTCACAGTAATTGTGAATATATTCCTGAGGTAGTTGTTTTTTTAGACTGTGAGGGGGGTGCTTTTAAAGGGGTTGGTAGCAACTTCAATAAAATCACTTTAGACATAAAAATCACCTGTGAAGATTAATTGATGATGCATTAAAAAATCAGGCATATGGATGATGTGAATTTGGCAACTCTTCTTTTCAAGTGACCCAATCACTGCTCATTTTAATTGAGATGAAAAACCTTCTAGAGTTTCCACATTTTTTTTCATAAATTGTGGAAAACAATCCGAGATATGTAGACTCATTTGCCTCTTATCAGTCCTTCAAAAAAGCCATGTTAAAGGTACTACCAGTGGTGTTGGGTATTCCTGGAACCCAGCAAAATAACAGCTGATGAAGACAAAGTGAGAACAATAAAATAACAGGCTATCAGCAAGTTTGCAGCTGGGAACATATATTCAAGGGAACACATTGAATCATATTTACTCAATTACCATGCACCCCCATGTAAGACACACACCAGAGTTATACAGTAAATTAAAAGAAATGCTATACCAAAGTGGAAGATACATACCCCATTTTTAGTGACTCCAAAACTGCAAGTTCACAAAAATAATAAGCACCCAAATTTAGATTTACACAGTATTTATCCCAAATAAAACTAATTTTCAATTGTTTCCATTATAATAAGTTTTTCTATTGAAATTGGTCCATCACATTCCATGATCATCAAATGTAATGCACACCTAAACTTCTAAAACTTTTTAAAATGTCTACTTATCTATAGTTCGCATCCCCTTTTCCTTCTCTCAAATTTGAGAAGAAAGGTTTACGTGGTACTCAAGTAAATGCAGTACGCTAGTTTTTTTTAGAAACATTTATTGTGCAATTTGATGTCAAAAGAATAACAAATTTCAAAAGTAGCACTGAAATCACAATACAAGTGAATGAAAAAATTGTGCATAAATCCAAATCCAGGTATAAAATATGCAAAGACAACAAAGAAATGAAAAAGAGCACAATAATTTTTTTCACAGTGAAGGTTGCATTCAGACAGCTTTTTAAATTTAAATCAACGTTTGGCTACAGACTGGAAAACCTTTCTTGTGTTTCTCTCGGTACATCCTCTCCTGAAAAAGTGGCACAAAAATACTAAAAACCTGATGCAGATGACCATAGTCAGGGAAATCCTGTAATTGCTTCTATCTTTCGAATCGCTAGAGAATGCTCTTGAATGGGATGGGAAAGCAGCACATTTAGGGATACACAAGACAAGAAGAAGAATGCATGGCTCACAGCACAGCTACCAAAAAAAAAAAAGAATTCCGGGGTGGAAGGAGATTCAGCTGGACAGATTGAGTCACGATCCTCGTCCAGGGATCCCCGTCGGTAACGACACCGGCAGGCAAAACGAAATTAACCCAACGACTCTCAGTAAATCTCGCCTCGGAAACGAAACCAATGAGAAGAAGAACAAGAATAATAAAATAAAGGGGAAACGGCAAAAAAAGATAAAGCTTTGGATACACACACACACACACACACACACACACACACACACACATACACAAACAGTTAGTATATTCAGGAGTAAGTCCCAACACAGAGAAAAACACTTTGGCCTCTGGAATCCCGGGCACAAGTCTTGTCTCTTTTGTAGCTGTCGCTGCTCCTCTTGTTTTTCTCTCATCCTTCCTTCATCCTTCCCCCATTTGCTTGTTCTCCTTCTGTTTATTTACTTGTGCGTGTGTGTGTGTCTTTGTTGGGTCTGGATTTTTTTCCGGGTGGGCGATTTGTACGGCAATTTTGTTTATGGACCACCAAGCAGAGACTGGGAATAAAACCTATAGCGTTTCTATCTGCTCTTGTAAGCTACACTTGTGTCTTGTGGGACACATTTTCCTGGTTCCCAGTTTAAAATTGAGCGATGAATTTTTTTATTGCGAATCTTATTGCTTGATTCGTTTGTGAAAATGCTCTTTGTGCGTCAGTTACAATAATGTGGGCTGAATAAATCGAAATATGTGATTACCAAAGGGTCTATTGATACAAGAATAATGGTGGCGTATTTATTTGATATGACTGGAAATTTGCTGCAAAACTTGGTCTTGCGAAAATAATAAATAAATTAACATTTATTGTAATTATTCATTTTTACAGAGTTAATTTTGTGCGAAGCTGGTGGAAATCTTTTGGGTCTAGCTCTAAAATATACCAGACATATTCTGAATTGAACTTATCAGTGACTAGACAACTGAAGTCAGTATATTCTCTAAGTCAGTGCCAAAGAGCCCAGGAAAAAATTAGACTGATCAACAAAGCCAAATTCCTGGAAATGGCTGAGTTTTTTCTAAATTTAGCACAGTTGATTCAAATAATTCTCAATCATTTTTTTTTTTGCATTCCTCATTCAAGATCAAAGTTGGAGGATGTCGAAAACAGTAGAGTAGTTCATTCCTGCTGAAAAATCTATAATTCGGAATAAGCAAAGTTTTACTGACCTTTCGTCAAATAAAAATGCATTATATCTGCTTCATTGGTTCTCAAACTAATTTTATTGCAAAAAAGCAGAAAAATTTTCAATACCTGCCATAAAGTATATCGGGCAAAATATTTTCGAGTGTGCAAACATTTTATAAAACTTTGCCAGTCAGCAGAATTTTTTTTTATTTGCCAGTCTGCAAAAAATTGTATAGAAATTTGCCAGTCCCCAGGCCCAAAAAGGTTGGGCAACACTGGTTTGGACTGTCCCAGAAAAAATACTATACCGAGGGGTTAGTGTTTTGAATTGCTCACCCCGTCGCTCGTTTTCCGCGGACTGGAAACAATGACCGCTGATTGCCGCCGTCCTGGTTGCCGATTAATCTGCGTTAACCGCTCGTTTCCCGACTTGCTTTTACAAATTCCCCTTCTATCTTACTCCCATTTTCTTCCCTTGCATCCCCCCTCCCCAGAAAAAAGAATAAAGATACACAGTTCACATGTAGAACTAAAGTCCTTGGCGAGTGTTCTTATTATTTGCGGCTAAATCTTGAACCGGATTAAATTCTCCGCATTAATAATTTTAATTGGCATTTTTTACCAGGAAAATTGCGCAGTTTTTGTGGGTTATTTGTGTGCTATTAACCTATGATTGCTCGAAATGAGGGCATTTCTTTATTGGATTTTGTTGAATTCGAACTGATCAGGTGAATGAATGCTAGGTTTTTTTTCGTTTGGTTTTTTTCAGAATCATTTTTGCGTTGATAATGATGCGATTAAATTTGGCAGGAGTCTATGAGGAATTTTAAATTTTTATGAAATGAGGGTAAAATTCAGGTTCGTTTGATTTTCAAAAGATCGAGCAGTCATTTCAAGACTGCTCATTCTGTTCAATCGAGTTAATTAGAAAAAAAACCTCAACAGTACACTAACAAAAAAGTCTTGGAAATTTTTATCAAACCTGCATTCTGCATTTTTTTTGCCTGTATTTTAATTGAAATCATGCATGGAATTAATGCACTATTATAAAAGTTGCTCAATTGAGATGATTATACTGTACTTTATTCATTCGGTCCTTTTTTCAAATGTATACTGTACTTTTTTCTTTGTGAGTTGAAGTGCAATTCTAAAAGGGAACAAAGCTTTTTTGCTGTTTCTCGAGTCATTTCCAATACATTTTTGGATGCAATTCTGGCCCACAAAAATTAATCACAAAGGCTAACTATCGTAATTTCGTCTGATAATTTTGATGGCATTTTAAATTTGATCGCGTCCTACTTTTCTTCGCATCTTGTAGGGAAACGCAAGATTGATTTTGGCAAAAACATGGTAGGAAGAAATGTTTTTGGAATAATTCAGTTTATCGAACATTTTCTGCCGTTTTCAGCTCAAAAATTTAAAACCTGATTTTTATTGCGTATAATATGAGTGGATCTTTTATTGCAGGCGTAATTTTTTCAGTGCTGAAGCATAAACAAGCGGAGATGAGCACAATTACCAGTAAAATTTCCTATATTCAATTAAAAATACTGTAGCAAAACAAGCGACGTGTGACACCGGTAATTTCGAGTTTTTAAAAACTGATCAAACGCGGAAAGAGTTGCCACCGGAACAGGAAAGGGTTGTTTTTTTTTTGCGGAATAATGTTTTCATGTACGCCCATTTGTCGGGAAGTAGACTTGAGGAATCGCCCTGCAGCCGTTAAAACCGTGTAATTTCTCACCAGGTCATTAAGTTGTCTCGTGCTTCGCACAACAAAGTCGGAGATAATTCCGACCGACGCTGTTTAAACCTTGAATTTCTTCCTATACGTCTTCTTCCAAACACGACGGGATCTTCCACAAAATACCTTCAGGTTTTTCCGAAGACGATGGAAACCCCCGAGGGACTCGGATTCGAGACGTCGCGAAGAATAATTACCAGTGATTAGTTTCCTCCGCCGTTCTCAATTAAGAAACACCAGATGTGTTTTTTTAATGTATCGGAGCAGGGGCTTCTGAAATTCCTCACAGACAGGATGCCAAATTTTTGAACCATAGTCTCGGAGGACCTGACTGCTGTATTAGTACAGTAATTGCAATAAAACGAGTAAGTACATATGTCTTCAGAACTTTTTAGAATTTATTCAGGCATTGAATTCTAAGCTCCCATTTTGCTTTGTCTTTCAATAAAAGCCTTGTTGCGTCAGGAAATCTAAGTAAATAGATCTGACTTTGTATGTTTAAAAAAATGAATAATTAATCGATTGTGCATTAAATCACGTAAACTGCGAGAATTGCGACCCAAAATTATTTATGAGTTTTTTGTTGTTGGAAAAAATCTATTAATCCTCTTCTTGCGGGATCTTATTCAAGAGATTTCCAGCCAGTTCAATGCATTTTGATGAATTATTTGAATTTGCGATCCAAGGTTAGATTTTAAACATGAAAGTCACATTATTATGTATCGAATTTAAATCTATTTTAAATTATGTATCAATTATGTATCGAAAATAAGAAATTTCAATTGTGAAAAGTAAATTTTGTATTGATTTTAAAATGCCCATAGACCAAAAATCATATTGTTAAGGTGCCTAAAAACTGATGTGAACAAACATAATGCGTTCAAATCTTTAAACATCATCGAATACTGTATAGAAGAAGCAACCTATAGTGATTGATATCAAAAATAAGAAAAAATTGCGCTTTTAAATCCTGTGGATATTTCATTTTCATTTTTTTACATGTCGAAAACTTCCGGAAAGGCCCATTTTTAACGAGGTTCCTTTTGACGCGGATTATTTCTTTTCCTTGAAGTCTGTTGCGCAATTCGAGTCGTTTTCTCAGAGAGGGCAATTTATTGTTGATATTCGCGTTGGCGCAATTATGGGTTTGTGACCCCGTGCGTGTTTGATGAATAATTAACAGAGTTGCTAATTATCAGTCATTGTCGTATGTATAACGGGGGAAAACCTTGTGGACGAGAAAGTTTTCATTTCTGGTTCCGCTGGAATATTTTCACGCGGACGCTTCAATTTCAGAGACAANCGTGCGTGTTTGATGAATAATTAACAGAGTTGCTAATTATCAGTCATTGTCGTATGTATAACGGGGGAAAACCTTGTGGACGAGAAAGTTTTCATTTCTGGTTCCGCTGGAATATTTTCACGCGGACGCTTCAATTTCAGAGACAATTCAGTCAAGAATTTTGCACGGAAATTCAGCACCAGCAGAAAGAGAAATGAAATACGACTGAGATGATTGGATGGAATGCATTTGGGGGTTTTGTTGTCGTGATCAGTGGCAATGGGCTTTTGTGCATTTTAGCTGGTTCGGGCAAGAAGGAAAACTTGTCTGGTCGGGAGGACGTCTGATAAATTCCTGGGCATTTCCCGGGGACTAATGCTGCCCAAACTTGATCCCGTTTTTGCAACCGCACGTTTTGCGATTATGGTGATGTCGAACCGGTCCCCATACTCCCTCCCCACCCCCCATTCGTCCACGACTCCCTAGGGGTGATATGGGGGAGCGACGACCCTCCTAGGGAAACCTAGAAATGAGAGGTCCAGCGACCTTTCTTTTGAAAAAATTTGGGTTGTACTTGTTGGGAATGTAAACCTTTTGAGATTTTCTGAAAACGTCATATGCCTGAAATCTAGTATTGTATACAGTATCTTATCAAATGGTGGTATTGGGCACGAAGGGCCACAATATAAGCTGATGCCAAGTAGTTTTGAAACAATCAAACAAACAAATCAGTCTGGGCCTGGACCGGAATTCTTATTGGAATTCCTATTTAAAAATGGAATGCAGTTATAATGTATTTCACACACAAGAATAAAATGACTTGACAAGCTTGGGCTTGAGAATAACTTGAGTAATCTCTGGCACACAGTTGAACTGAATCTAATCTCTCTTTCATAAAGGGAGCAGATTATATTAACAATTATATTGTAGACGTTCACAAGGTTTTAATATAGAAATCAGAACACAAGAAGCTATTGTCAAGGATGCCCCGGTTCCTGGCACTGCTGCAATTTTGAGGAGGGGGGAAACATTTCTAAGAATTAGGTACACTGAAGTATTTTATTATGCATGACGTGCATGCCCAACAGGTGGTAAAGAATAAATAAATGGGAGGATCCCTTCAAAGCTTCAGTTTTCATGACAAAAACCTTTTAAAGATGAGAATGTGAAGACATTTTCACTTGACTAAAACTACTGTACAAGTAAATATGAAATTTGAAGTGCTACACACAGCAGCACCCATAAAAAAGAAGGAATATCAAAAAAGACTGTTGAAACAAAATGCATTTGATCTTGATTTCACACATTCCACCTACAGTTTTATGTATACATTATTATACTGTTTTGCAATTTTTTGCCACTGAAAACTTGGAGTTCCATCATGCATAAGTATAGGTTTTTTTCTTAGAATTGCAAGTCAAAAATCAGGTATTCATCTTGTACTTGGGTGATTTTGGGCTTAAATGTCTTCAGTATTTTGATAGAAATCTGAGAATTCATTCTTCCCATCTCAAAGAATTGTGGACTTGAATCAGAAGCCAGTACAACCAGTTCGTTCTATTTTCTTCTTCTTTTTTTGTTGTTGCAAACATCAGGAATGCTCCCCTCCTTTAGATAAAAACAAGGACCAACAAAAGTTCCCTAAGCTAGTGAAATTAAGTTAAGAGAGAACTCCCCTCCTCCGACTTAACGAAAAGGTGTGGGAGGAGAGAGACCTAACACGGCAAGTGTTCATATTCCGGGCCTGCAACAATTTCTCCTGGGAAATTCCCCAGCAGCCACTTGTTTTCTCTTACTGCGTGCCAGCAAAACATGGCCCTGAAAATTGGTTCCTTGTGATTTGAATCAATCATGAACAGACCCCCCAAAACTAAGGAGCAGAGTCGACAAACGAGGCGTTGGGGGCTGCGCTTTAGCCCAAGCGAAAGCTAAGCTATTGTGCCGTATGAACTTTCTATAGCGCACCAAAGCTCTTGGAGAAGGAGCGGGGCTTTCATCATTTTGTCCATGTCTGTGTTATGATACCTCGTAGTTTTCCTAGCGACAAGATGATGAAAACTAGTTTCCGAATGTATTATTGAGTGTGATGCACGATGTTGAACCATATCTGAAGTAGATTCCTGGAGTGATTTTTCAAGTTCGAAGAATTTTTTGTGTAATTTTCGTCAAGTTTCGATCCTCTCGAGTTTAATAAGTCGTTTTTGAAGAATTTCTTCCAGATTTTCTGACCGTTTTTGTTTTTTGGAGTTGAAGTTGATTCCTACCAAGCACCAGTTTCGTGCCCGATTACTGGGACCCCGAGGTCCGGACACAATTGGTTCATGAACCTTGTACTCAAGTACGAATGTCCGCAAGTCGAACCTAGTTTTCCCGTAGACTTCAATGGGAATGTTTTCAATGTGTTCTCCTGTAGTTGAATACTCGAGAAAAAGTCCTTCAAAAATTGAATAAAAATTCGTTTCTCAACTTCAAGATACAAAGAATAAATGTACATAAGAAAACAACACAAAATCGCAAATTTTTGCATCAGAAGGAGCTCAAGAAGCAAATAACAAGAAAGCATCATGCTGTAGTGTGCGAACATGATGGAAAAAGCACAAAATCAGCCTATTTTGATCATGAATTTGAGTAATTTTGAAATGAAATTTATTTTCAGTATTTGTGAAAAGTAAATAGCTCAATTCCTTCCAGAAATACAAACAGATAAAAAACTAAAAATTTTTAATTTTTCCAGGAACCTTGGAAAAGTGTGTGTATCTCAAGTCACTGTTCGGATGTCATAGGTGTGAGACAAAGCTCACAAAGAATGAGTTTTAGATCAATAAAGAATGAATATCAAAGCAATAAACGATTAGATTAGAATAATCAAAGACACAATCCGCCGGGGAACACGGCAGGG
>CAJPEX010003458.1:0-28829 GCA_905338405.1 Notodromas monacha
ACTCGCCTTCTCGTCAAAATAAAAATAAATAAAATGATGGGGAACGTCTGCGTTAATGCGATCGATTTTGCATTGCATAAATGCATGCATCACGATGCTTCGCTTTTCCGACAGCCGGGTTCGGATTCAGCCCATAAACTCATTTATTTCTCACTCAAGCCTAACATCTCGTGAATCATTCATGCATATTGAGTTGAACAAACACTGGTGAACTATTAATGGATGTTTCTAGAAACTTCGTCGTACGAAAGGCGAATTTTCCGTTTAAAAATTTATCGAAAAAATGCATTTATGCTAATATAAGCCACCCCGTAGATTTTTTTCCAGCGCAAAATTAAAATTTCATCAATAGGCAAATACTGTATAAGCACATACTTGAAATTTCCTGGTGCTCTGAATTTTCAGGAAGCTAAAATGTTTACAAAATTTAGGTTCACCCCAGAAAATAAGCAAATGTGTCACAGAATACCTCCTCTTTCCCTTCAGTCAATGACAAATGCATCTTAAAGTGCTAAAAGCTTGCCATTTATTGATGAATTTTTAATTCAATTCCAAAAACACCGAAGAATTTAAGCAATCAATTTTTTTGTACAGGAAAGCGAAAAAGAAAATTTACCAGTATAAACGCAAATATTGAAGCGAATAGCATTAATTTTTAAAGATAAGCACCCCCATAGTCATTTTTTTTAGCTGTAAATTATCAGAATAAAATTCGTATATTTGCGTAAATATGGTTATTAAGTGGTAAATTTTACTGAAGTTAAAGGACTGAAGAAAAAATATATAGTGTACTGTGAATTTTACTTCATAAGATGAATCTGAATTAATCATGGATTCCGAGAAGTACTCCCAATATAATTGAATGATACATGGAACAGAAGTACTGCCCATGACATATGACTCACTCAGGATCATGAATGATAAATAAAAGTGTTCTGAAAATGCTTTTTTTTTACGTGAGGCTCTTTTCAATGAAACGCTTGACGTCATCAGTTCCACGATTTGCATTACTGAAACACATGCTTCGCTTGAATTTTGTTGCACTTGTTTTTCCTTAGAACTACAAGTTACATGTAGAGTAGTTTGAACTTTTGAAGTACGGCAGTTCAGAAAATNATCATCAATAAATGACAAGCTTTTAGCACTTCAAGATGCATTTGTCATTGACTGAAGGGAAAGAGGAGGTGTTCTGTGACACATTTGCTGATTTTATGGGGGAAACCTAAATTTTGTAAACATTTTAGCTTCCTGAAAATTCAGAGCACCAGGAAATTCAAAGTACAGTGTGTGCTTGTATTCGCCTATTGATGGAATTTTAATTTTGCGCTGGAAAAAAAAAATCTGCGGGGTTGGCTTATATTAGCATAAATACAGTATTTCGATAAAAAAAAATTAAGCGGAAAATTCGCCTTTCGTACGACGAAGTTTCCTGAAACATCCATTAATAGTTCACCAGTGTTTGTTCCACTCAATATGCATGAATGATTCACGAGATGTTAGGCTTGAGTGAGAAATAAATGAGTTTATGGGCTGAATCCGAACCCGGCTGTCGGGAAAAGCGAAGCATCGTGATGCATGCATTTATGCAATGCAAAATCGATCGCATTAACGCAGACGTTCCCCATCATTTTATTTATTTTTATTTTGACGAGAAGACGAGTGTGCTATTTTTTTTTTTTTTTACCATTCGAAGAGACGGCGGATGTTTTCTGCGCGTCGAAACTGACGGAATCTACATATTTTTTATTCGTTTAAACATCGTCTCTTGATGCCTCCTTGGATTTAGAAGGGTATTCCCCATGTACAGTGAGACCCCGAGATGCGAATATATTTGGCGCATCAAGAGTGTCCCTAAGTCGAAATATCCCTAAGTTGAGTCTCATTTTCCCTTGGACTTACATTATATAATTTTTAATCGGTGTTTTATTGACAAAATACTCACCATAATTCCATGAAAATAAAAATTGCATCTCAATTTAAACTGATACAATCAGTATATTTCAACACAATATGGACATTTGGGGAATGGAATACTGATACCTCTGTACAGTACATAGAAATGTTGGCATTCTCTGTAAAAAAAATAACATTCAAGTGAAAATGAGCAAAGGAAGTCCCTCTCCGCTGGAGGTAATTTTTTTAATTAGCTAAATGAATGGTAAATTGATGAGAGAAATGCCCAAGAACTTTTCTTACATCAATTTCAGGGTTGGAAATATCTGTTTCTTGTAATTTGGCCTGCAACTTTTTTTGCAATTTTATAACAAAATGTCCCTATGTTGTGTGAGTGTCCTCATGTCAGGCCGTTTTTTATCATTATTTGATGGGAAAATGAGTGTCCCTATGTCAAATTGTCTACATGTGAGGGGTCTCACTGTATCTCTCATTATAGAACTGTGATCGTTTACTTTGATTTGCCACCCGAGTCGATACATCGAGCGAAAACGAGGCCCTCTTCTGCCTGGGTATAGGCTTCCTTTTGCTCAAAAAATACCGATTAAAAATTATATAATGTAAGTCCAAGGGAAAATGAGACTCAACTTAGGGATATTTCGACTTAGGGACACTCTTGATGCGCCAAATATATTCGCATCTCGGGGTCTCACTGTACATGGGGAATACCCTTCTAAATCCAAGGAGGCATCAAGAGACGATGTTTAAACGAATAAAAAATATGTAGATTCCGTCAGTTTCGACGCGCAGAAAACATCCGCCGTCTCTTCGAATGGTAAAAAAAAAAAAAATAGCACACTCGTCTTCTCGTCAAAATAAAAATAAATAAAATGATGGGGAACGTCTGCGTTAATGCGATCGATTTTGCATTGCATAAATGCATGCATCACGATGCTTCGCTTTTCCCGACAGCCGGGTTCGGATTCAGCCCATAAACTCATTTATTTCTCACTCAAGCCTAACATCTCGTGAATCATTCATGCATATTGAGTGGAACAAACACTGGTGAACTATTAATGGATGTTTCAGGAAACTTCGTCGTACGAAAGGCGAATTTTCCGCTTAATTTTTTTTTATCGAAATACTGTATTTATGCTAATATAAGCCAACCCCGCAGATTTTTTTTTTCCAGCGCAAAATTAAAATTCCATCAATAGGCGAATACAAGCACACACTGTACTTTGAATTTCCTGGTGCTCTGAATTTTCAGGAAGCTAAAATGTTTACAAAATTTAGGTTTCCCCCATAAAATCAGCAAATGTGTCACAGAACACCTCCTCTTTCCCTTCAGTCAATGACAAATGCATCTTGAAGTGCTAAAAGCTTGTCATTTATTGATGATTTTTTAATTCAATTCCAAAAACACCGAAGAATTGAAGCACTCAATTGTTTTGTACAGGAAAGCGAAAAAGAAAATTTACTAATATAAACGCAAATATTTAAGCGAATAGCATAAATATTTCAAGATAAGCACCCCAATAGTTATTTTTTCAGCTTTAAATTATTAGAATAAAATTCGTATGTTTGCGTAAATATGGTTATTAAGTGGTAAATTTTACTGAAGCTAAAGGACTGAAGTAAAAATATATAGAGTACTGTGATTTTACTTCATAAGATGAATCTGAATTAATCATGGATTCCGAGAAGTACTCCCAATATAATTGAATGATACATGGAACAGAAGTACTGCACATGACATATGACTCACTCAGGATCATGAATGATAAATAAAAGTGTTCTGAAAATGCTTTTTTTTTTTTACGTGAGGCTCTTTTCAATGAAACGCTTGACGTCATCAGTTCCACGATTTGCATTACTGAAACACATGCTTCGCTTGAATTTTGTTGCACTTGTTTTTCCTTAGAACTACAAGTTACATGTAGAGTAGTTTGAACTTTTGAAGTACGGCAGTTCAGAAAATATTCGTCGAATTATTGACCCAGGCGACACATGGTCAGAAATCAACGAAGCAAGGTAGAAATCAAGTACAGTATTGCAATCAGACTGAATATTTTAATAAATTTTCAGAAAGAAATCCCCACTTTTTTTTTTTTGCTTTGGAGATTTTCAATTGCTTGAGCAAGAGATTGAAAGGCACTTATTGTTTGAAAATATAAAAGATATGAGATAATTGGGGAAATATGGGTCAAAGCTAAATCGCGGAATCCGTACAACGCAAACACAAGTTTATGAATTTTGAAATAATTCGTTGAATCAGTCAATTTATTTTTTTATGTTTAAGGCGGACAGACGAACCCAGACGCACTCATGGGTTTTTAGGTTCTCAATGGAAACCTCGCACTTTTTATTCGTGGTTACTTGGACCCATCTTTCTTGATGCAACCTCGCGGCGAATTATTATTCCTTTTTTTTTTTTTCCTTCATCGTCTCGTTGAATGCAACAATACCGCGTACCACACAACGTTTTTCTTATTTCTTCCGCCTTGTTTTTTTTTCTTCTTTCAACCCATGTTTTGTTGTAATGGTAAAAGGTTTTTTCCTATCCTTGTGTTACCAGTTTTGTCTCCGCGGTCGTTGCTCTTTTCTCTGGCATGCGGCCCGCGTTGCCACGCACGCCTTTTCTGGTTCTCCCTATTTTTATTGTATTCTTGGGCAGCTCATGCCACACTTTTGGCCTTCGAAAGACTGACAAGATTCCTGGGATTCTAAGGCTTTTCTGAGGTTTGAAAATATGCCGGGGTGTAAGAGAGGACGAAAATAGGCATGAAGGTCAGGATAATCCAAGCTGCAAGCTTTTTTCATAGTTGATCTGGATTGTACCACTTTTGGGAGGGGTTTCGAGAGTGCTCAAGTACTGTTGGAAATAATATATATATATTTTTTTTAAATTTGAAATGAGCAGACCTTGGGACCAGTGCAGTGTTTCCCTAGTGTGAATATGTCTTTGACTGATGTGAAACTCTGTTTGGATGTCTTTTTTTGATTGGTTGTTTGATATCAGAGAAAATCATTGTCATTTCTACTAGCTAAATAAGAGAAAATAATACAACGTTGAACTAGGGCTTTGCCCTGGCCGCAGTCCGACTGACCACGTTTTTTTCATCTTTATTCCTAAATAATTGAGAATTTTTCTACTTTTGTCAGAATCCTTTCTGAGAAGTACCACAGGGTTTTTGTGTGTTTGTTTTAATCTGGTGATAGAGTGTGCACTGACAGCAATATTTTCCTCATCTTGAGGTAAATTGCGCAACAGCGCTCGATCCATAAGCTTCTCCAATGGTTCGCTTAGGATGGGATCCTCTATCGTATCTATATTCGATAGGGATTCGTATTAAAGTTTTTGTATCAAGTTTTATATTTTTGAAACTTGCCTTGTTCGTTGGTCGTATCATTTGAATTTTCGTCATCACTGACGTGATGTATTTCTGTAAATGTTTCACTCATTTTATCTTTTTGTTTTTCTGCGTAATATACAATAAATCATTTTTTGTTATTATTCTCTTCATGCAAGGTTGGCTTGAAGAACACTGGTACACATTTGTACTTTTCAGTTATTTGTTCTTGCCACCCTCCGCAAGGGGTGAGTCCCCGCGAGAGTTGTCGCTCCCGCAAGGTTCAAGTGGGTTCTGAGGCTGGGGGGATCCTTACGGGGGAATTGGTTCAATATTCGCAGTGAAGGGAATTTGGTAAGGTAAGTAGTAACATTCCCCAGGCTAACGGTGCCCTTGCCTGGGGGTTTTTGTTTGTTTTAATCTGGTGATAGAGTGAAGTGCGAAGAAATAAGATACCAACAAGTGTAGAACAGTATTCAATGAAGTACCACTTTATTGCTCTTGAGTAAGACATGCACAACTTATCTAAAAGTCTGAACTTTTTAACATAAGGGATCATACTTCTTTTTACTCTTATATTAACCTACTGCTCCCACTCAGCTTACTCCTAAAATAGATTTTTATAGCGCTTCACCTTCGTTTTTTTTTGTAAAAAGACCAGGAAAAGTTATAAATTTTTCAAGATATTTCAAGATGAGCTTTTTTCCATTTTCCCTCAGAACTCGGCAAAAAAAACTAAAAATGTCACAATCAACAGCAGAAAAATCCACTTGCACATGGTGAAATTGGACTATTTTTGGAACATAAAAGTATAGACACAGTCATCTGAAACAAGCCCATAAATGACATTTCCACGTCAGTGGTCTATCTAAGCCTTATCGGAATCATTACGTCTAGAGAGAAACAACAACTCTCCTTTTACGAACACTGGTTAAAAATATCCTTCCACTAGAACAAGCGAATTTCACGGGACGAAAACAAAGAGGTGGAAATGGCGAGCATAAATATGCAAATATTGCATGTCCCAATAACAAGGTGTCGGAAAATGCTCGAGGATCTTTTCACGCATACAAAAAGCAATTTCGACTGAGAAAAAAAAAACACGGCCTTTTCCGGAATACGTGGAACAACAACAATCAGAATCCGCTTATTTTAGTATCGTCAGCGTTCGCCTTGAACCCGTCGAAAGAAATAGGGCGAGAACCCGATAAAAACGCACCCAGGCGAAAAACAACAAGAGGAAAAGCAATCAAGACCAACTGCTTTGATTAATCCCATTTCTATGCCTTTTCAAATTTTTTTATATTTTCGTTCAATTTTTGGTCTTGAGAAGAAAATGAAAGAGGAGAGCTCTTTTTTTTTAGATCAGAAATGAAATCACGAAACAATTTTATTTAAAAGGTACATAAAATGAGCAGAGCAGAAAACTTCTGATGAGAAAATAATTTTCCTTTAATCCCTGTACTCTCAAACCCATGAAATGAATAAATACTGTACTTGGCAAGAAATATATTTTTTCTTCAAGTTATTGCATGGTTAAGAAACTAAACTAAAAGTTTTTTCTTTATAATATAAATTTAGGAATTTCCCAAAGGCTCTGAGTTGGGAACTTTCAATCCCTCAAAAAAGTGGTTATTTATACACTCAAACTATAGCTGTTGTTTTTGTCTTTACAGAATTAAAACCCGAAAAAAATCACTAAATTCAAGACTGAGTCGTTTGCGTACTACCACTACGTCATCGCCAGTATAGTACAACAGAGTACTGGGGAAAAAAATTACGAGATGAGAAGCAACTGAACTGAATGAGGCACAGCGAAAAATTACTTGGAAAGGAAGAGGGTCGGGCAGATTAGGTGTAACCCGTACCATAAACCGGGTTCTTCTCGCGTGCCTCTTCATCATCATCATCATCATCATCACCACATACAGTACTTTTCTTTTTCAGTTTCACTCATACAGGCTGAATTAAACTTGAGTACAGCATATAAACTCTGTGTGATCAACAACAGTCCGTATTTCGCAGCAGCGAGTTATAGTATTATTTATTTTATTTGCGAGTCCTGCTGGAATAACCTGTCTTTCAATGCCTTCACTTGGGAGGCTTTTCATTCAGAGCTGTGGCAGGCTTTGCAGTAAGAAAAAAAAAAGACAAAACCTCATTGTATGATTCAGAAAGACTCCAGTTGAAAATAAGTTTGATGTTTAAAGAAAAACAAATTGGAAGCTCAAAATGTCTCTCGGAATTTTAAAATTTCTTGACAATCCGTGGTGCCTTTTTTATTCGTGCTGATTATTATAAAAAAGGATTGGTTTCCCACTGACTGTCTCTCAGCATTTTTTTTCTCAAATTTACAATAAATAATAATAACGTCAAAATCGTAGGTTTCTCTGAGCTTGTTCCTCAAGTCTATGCTTCTTTCACTTCACGAAAGGATAACGCATTTATTTTTCCAGTCGTCGAGCACAGACAAAAATTTTCAATCTCCAGGAAAATAATTCCAAGGTAGGATCCAAAATGCGTCTATCGCCCCGTGGTAAATCAACGAGACTACAAGTGAAAAATATAGGCAGTTAGTCAGGAACCCAACAACGTTTGCTACACAGACAAGCAGAAATTGCCAACGAGTGCAACGCATAAAACAAACCAGCCATTTAAAAAAAAAGAGAAGAAAAACCCCATACCCCACCGATGTTTTCCCGCGATACCCAACATCTGCCCCATGATGATGATGTGCTCCACACAATGAAATAATCACAGGGACAATGAGGTCGTAATGGCTCTATCAGGCAATTAGTCCCAAAGAAACGTCCGCCGACAACAGTCGTTTATTGCCGAATAATCAGCATTAAAACCTCTTCGAGACTTTTTTTTTTTAAATAATGACATTTTCTTTCCCGCGCCACGGAAGAGCTTTTCGGATCTAAATTTCCCGCAATTACTACCTTTTCTTTTTTTTTATGTTGGCAATAAAACGTAACGGGGATATGAATTGGGATAGAAAATCTGGGCTCTTCTCCTGGGTCCAGGGTTTCTTCCAAGTGGGACCCCGAGATGCGGACGTGATTCGTGCTTGGACTTTGTCTCTATGTCGGATCGTCCACGTGTCAAACCTTGTTTTCCCATAGACTTCAATGCAACAATATTCTGCTCATCAAAAGTTGAGAAAAATTATCCCGAAAATATTATTAAAAATTGTTCCCCCTCAACTTGAAGACAAATTCGTTGTACAAAGCTTCTATGCGAAGAGAACCCTATGGGACCACCCAAAACATTTCTTATATAAAGAAAGTCGTTCGTTGTACAGTATTAAAAAATTTTGCCTCTGGGCCTCTGAAATCTTTGAATACAATACAATCCTTTCCTCGACTTGACCTTGATTTACGTTTGAAAATACAGTGAGACCTCCCACATGTGGACAACTCAACCTGCGGACAATTCAACATAGGGACTCTTATTTTCACATGAAAAATTAGTTAAAAAGGCCTGACATGAGGACACTGACTCAACATAGGGGCATTTTGTGATAAAATTGCAAATAGGTTTCAGGCCACATTACAAGAAACAGATATTTTCAACCCTAAAATTGATATAAGAAAAGTTCTTGGGCATTTCTCTCACCAATTTACCATCCATTCAGCCAATTAAAAAAAATTACCTCCAGCATAAAGGGACTTCCTTCTTTCCTTTTCACTTGAATGTTATTTAAATAGATTTTCAGACTTGAAAAATTGTATTCCCTAGTATGAAGAAAAATGAGAATATAATTGGATGACGAGGGTGAGTCGAATGAGGATTTTATCTAAAAATATCGCGAAGTGGAAGCAAAAAAAAAAGTAAAAAGCCCAGGAAAAGTTTTAAATTTTTCAAGATATCTCAAGATGAGCTTTTTTCCATTTTCCCTCAGAACTTGGCAAAAAAAAAACTAAAAACGTCACGATCAACAGCAGAAAAATCCACAAGCACATGGTGAAATGGGACTATTTTTGGAACATCAAAGTATAGACACAGTCATCTGAAACAAGCCCATAAATGACATTTCCACGTCAGTGGTCTATCTATGCCTTATCGGAATCATTACGTCTAGAGAAAAACAACAACTCTCCTTTTACGAACACTGGTTAAAAATATCTTCCGCTAGAACAAGCGAATTTCACGGGACGAAAACAAAGAGGTGGAAATGGCGAGCATAAATATGCAAATATTGCATGTCCCAATAACAAGGTGTCGGAAAATGCTCGAGGATCTTTTCACGCATACAAAAAGCAATTTCGACTGAGAAAAAAAAAACACGGCCTTTTCCGGAATACGTGGAACAACAACAATCAGAATTCGCTTATTTTAGTATCGTCAGCGTTCGCCTTGAACCCGTCGAAAGAAATAGGGCGAGAACCCGATAAAAATGCACCCAGGCGAAAAACAAGAGGAAAAGCTATCAAGACCAACTGCTTTGATTAATCCCATTTCTATGCCTTTTCAAATTTTTTTATATTTTCGTTCCATTTTTGGTCTTGAGAAGAAAATGAAAGAGATATACGTGCTCTTTTTTTAGATCAGAAATGAAATCATGAAACAATTTTATTTAAAACGTACATAAAATGAGCAGAGCAGAAAACTTCTGATGAGAAAATAATTTTCCTTTAATCCCTGTACTCTCAAACCCATAAAATGAATAAATACTGTACTTGGCAAGAAATATATTTTTTTCTTCAAGTTATTGCATGGTTAAGAAACTAAACTAAAAAGATTTTTCTTCATAATATAAATTTAGGAATTTCCCAAAGGCTCTGAGTTGGGAACTTTCAACCCCTCAAAAAAGTGGTTATTTATACACTCAAAGTATAGCTGATGTTTTTGTCTTTACAGAATTAGGACCCGGACAAAAAAAAAAAAAAGCGTTAGTTTCAAGACTGAGTCGTTTGCGTACTACCACTACGTCATCGCCAGTAGAGTACAGCACAGTACTGGAAAAAAAAATTACCAGATGAGAAGCAACTGAACTGAATGAGGCACAGCGAAAAATTACTTGGGAAGGAAGAGGGTCGGGCATATTAGGTGTAACCCGTACCATAAACCGGGTTCTTCTCGCGTGCCTCTTCATCATCATCATCATCATCACCACATACAGTACTTTTCTTTTTCAGTTTCACTTCTACAGGCTGAATTAAACTTGAGTACAGCACATAAACTCTGTGTGATCAACAACAGTCCGTATTTCGCAGCAGCGAGTTATAGTATTATTTATTTTATTTGCGAGTCCTGCTGGAATAACCTGTCTTTCAATGCCTTCACTTGGGCGACTTTTCATTCAGAGCTGTGGCAGGCTTTGCAGTAAGGAAAAAAAAAACGGTGTAAAAATACAGTAACTGAGAATTTAAAAATGGGCAAAACACATTCACCATCTAGCATAAGGTTGTCCTAATTTTAAGGGCATTTTCAGGGGGTTTCAGAGACAACAGCTCAGAGGGAAGATGCTGTAAAATTAGAAATAGGAATCCACAAGAAGATAGATTGTTTAGTTTCTGAAAGAAGCCTAATCCTTCACAAATCTCATGGGACCAATTTTAACCTCAAGTTCCCACAGGTTTTCTGATACCCTTGGGATTTCCTTGCATCATTCAGTCCTCAAGGATGAAATAGAGACATTTCTTGATGCAAAAACTTCTTGTTTTGGTATCACTCATATTTTGGAATTGTCATATTTTATTTATTGTTTTTATTTTTAATGACTCGCCTAATTTTACAACAGTAAATGATTGGGCCCCAAAAATATAAAACTCATTGGATGATTCAGAAAGACACCAGTTGAAAAAAGTTAATTGATGCTTAAAGAAAAGAAAATTGGAAGCTCAAAATGTCTCTCAGAATATTAAAATTTATTGACAATCCGTGGTGCCTTTTTTATTCGTACCGATTAGCATAAAAAAGGATTGGTTTCCCACTGACTATCTCTCAGCATTTTTTTCCTCAAATTTCTACAGTCCTTTCTTCTTCAACTTCACGAAAGGAAAACGCATTTATTTTTCCAGTCGTCGAGCACCGACAAAAATTTTCAATCTCCAGGAAAATAATTCCAAGGTAGGATCCAAAATGCGTCTATCGCGCCGTGGTAAATCAACGAGACTACAAGTGAAAAATATAGGCAGTTAGTCAGGAACCCAACAACGTTTGCTACACAGACAAGCAGAAATTGCCAACGAGTGCAACGCATAAAACAAACCAGCCATTAAAAAAAAAAAAAAAAGAGAGAGGAAAAACCCCATACCCCACCGATGTTTTCCCGCGATACCCAACATCTGCCCCATGATGATGATGTGCTCCACACAATGAAATAATCACAGGGACACTGAGGTCGTAATGGCTCTATCAGGCAATTAGTCCCAAAGAAACGTCCGCCGACAACAGTCGTTTATTGCCGAATAATCAGCATTAAAACCTCTACGAGACTTTTTTGTGGTTGCAATAATGACATTTTCTTTCCCGCACCGCGGAAGTGCTTTTTCGGATCTAAATTTGCCGCAATTACTAGCTTTTCTTTTCTTTTATGTTGGCAACGACACGTAATAGGGATATGGATGGGATAGAAAATCTGGGCTCTTCTCCTGGGTCCAGGATTTCTTCCAAATGGGACCCCAAGATGCGGACGTGATTCGTGCTTGGACTTTGTCTCTATGTCGGATCGTCCACGTGTCAAACCTTGTTTTCCCATAGACTTCAATGCAACAATATTCTGCTCATCAAAAATTAAGAAAAATTATCCCGAAAATTTTATTAAAAATTGTCCCCCCTCAATTTGAAGAAAAATTCGTTGTACAAAGCTTCTATGCGAAGAGAACCCTATGGGACCACCCAAAACATTTCTTATATAAAGAAAGTCGTTCGTTGTACAGTATTGGAAAATTTTGCCTCTGGGCCTCTGATATCTTTGAATACAATACAATCCTTTCCTCGACTTGACCTTGATTTATGTTTGAAAATACCGTGAGACCCCCCACATGTGGACACCTCAACCTACGGACAATTCAACATAGGGACACTTATTTTCACATAAAAAATTAGTTAAAAAGGCCTGAAATGAGGACACTGACTCAACATAGGGGCATTTTGTGATAAAATTGCAAATAGGTTTCAGGCCACATTACAAGAAACAGATATTTCCAACCCTAAAATTGATATAAGAAAAGTTCTTGGGCATTTCTCTCACCAATTTACCATCAATTTAGCTAATTTAAAAAAATTTCCTCCAGCAGAGAAGGACTTCCTTCTCTCTTTTTTCACTTGAAGATTATTTTTGCAGAGAATGCCAACATTTCTATGTACTGTATAGTATCAGTATTCAATTCCCCAAATGCCCATATTGAGTTGAAATATTTTGATTGGAATCAGTTTAAATTGGGAGACAATTTTTATTTTCATGGAATTATGAACGACTTTCTTTATATAAGAAATGTTTTGGGTGGTCCCATAGGGTTCTCTTCGCATAGAAGCTTTGTACAACGAATTTGTCTTCAAGTTGAGGGGGAACAATTTTTATTTTCATGGAATTATGGTGAGTATTTTGTGCATAAGACACCAATTAAAAATTATATAATTTAAGTTTGAGGGATAATGTGACTCAACTTAGGGACATTTCAGCTTGGGGACACTCTTGATGCACCAATTACGTCCGCACCTTGGGGTCTCACTGTACCTGCACGTCATACATTTCAGTAATTCACATTACCTCACAATTTCCAATATTCCCGGCGATTTTACAAAAAAAGTAATACATTAGACTCCAAGCGTTCAATCTCGGCAACTCGAAATCAATAATATCACGGAAAAAAGTCGTAAATCCGAGGAAAGGCTCAGAAAACTCGCCAGTTTTTCTGCTATCATCCAACATGTATACCTCCAATTAAAAAAAAAAATTACTGTACATAAGGTTTTTCTTGTTGCTGAGACGTGTCTTTAAATGGGATTGGCTGAAAAAGAAGCGATCCTTCAGAAAGATATGCATTCAGAAAATAATACTACTTCGCATAGAACACGGATGACAACAACAGCCTGCCCGTTATTTCCGCGGAGAGGATCCGAGTCTGAGGGATTTTATTTTCATTCATTCGTTCGTTCATTTTGAATACCGTTTCGTCGCTCCCCAAAAAATAAAAAAACTAAAATAAAAAGGGTTGCAGACCCCGTAGAGTGTGTGACACGTTATCAAGATCCGCGTTAAATCACGCTTTCACACCTCACGCGCACGACAAGCGCACTCGATCCGGGTCGCACCAGTACCCGACGAACCCGAACCAGAACCCGTGGCCGATGCTTGACTAAACCCTTCCTTTAGAGTGCAAAAAAGAAAAGAAAAATATGTACAGTACAAAGAAGAGCCGGCTTTCACGCGGATTTGCATGTCGACGCCGGCGGGCTCGGCTTTTCTCTCACACACACACACACACTCACTTCAAGTATCGATTCGCTGGCTGAACCCATTGAGTATATGTACTGCCATTTTTTAACTTCTTTTTTTTCATCATGCGAAAACTGTACTTTATTTTCTCTGGCTCCGTCAGATCAGCCACAAGCTATATTGCGATTTTGCATTCGGAACGTTTGAGGCTTTCTGCATTTAATATATGAGCTAAATTTAGATATACCTTTTATTTTTATCAGTCAATTGCAATGGTCTTTATTGAGCGAATCTCCGATAAAAGCTAGACATCTCTCAGTAAATATTGACCAGGAACTTTTTTTCTTAATCTTCCTCGTGAGTATTGAGTCTGAAGAAGAACAAATAAATAAAGCCAAAAAAAAACCCGCGAACATCTAAATTGTCACTCCACCAGTAAAAAGCTAACTTTTGGCGATTCCTTCTAGTATTGTGTACATTTATAAGACGAAATCAAGTTACAAAATGATCCTGAAGTTCTTCGCTGTTTTTTTTTTTAATGCCAAGATTGTTTTGTCCTTCACTTCGTCGAGGGCAGATGTCTGAGAATCTCAAAATTGTCGAGACATTTCTTTTTCAGACCGTAGTAATTTCAATTTACGGAATGTCGCAAAAATAAAAGGGAGCATTCAGAATGCAAAATTGCAATATCCAGTAGCTCGTGGCTGATCTGAGCCAGAGAGAATAAAGTACAGTTTTCGCAAATTGAATCAAAAGTATTGTACTGTACAGATTTCTCTTTCTCATCGGCTGTCTCATACAATATATTATAACCCGCGTGTCGGCCTGCATGCAGCAGCAATCAAGAAGCATTCAAACGCCAAGGGGATATAATTCTAAATACTGTAATGCTAACGATAATAAAAACACACAGAGAAAATAATTACGGTACGCTAACTTCCGGCGGTTTGATGCACTCGCGCATGAACACTGCCAAGCCCGTGTCTTGTTACCAGCTTCACGTACTGTACTTGTCACGTTGCAAACGTTCACGTCGTCAGATGCTCACGTTTCACAAGAAAAAATTTTTTTTTGTCTGTGGGTTGCTCCATTTTTTTGAATCTTCCCTATTCCCGTAAAATAATAAATAAAAAAACATTTGAAAAACAAACACTTGATTTTTTTGCGCCATTTTTTGTCCGCGAATCGAAGAATTTGTGGTAAGATTAAAAAGAAAAGGGAGTTGACATATCGTCAACTGCTGCATATGACTTCACCTAAAATGACTTTCGAGTCTCTTTCCAGAATCTGTAAAAAAAAAAAGCAAACAAACCTACAACAATTTTCTCTGCATAGCAATTTTTTTTAAAGTCTCTGAAATCTTAAAGGATCAAGATAAACTGTTGCCATTATATGATTTCTCATCAAAGATTCTCTGTAAATTGTTCATTCAACTAAACCTCATCCAGAAACAAGCTGAAGACCTCGTGCTTTAAATTAATTGTTACTGATATTTTGTTTTCAATGGAGAAGGCATGGGTGTATGCATGCATGTCAGATGTCCAGTTGTATTTTATGAATTGTATTTTCTTTTATTTTTGTTATCAATTTGTGCTCTGTTTCCTGCTCTGAAGTGATTGATTTTTTACGGTGAGTTAGTTTGGGGAGTTAGTAGTTTTACGGTGAGTTAGTGTCTTTGAGTTAGTTTGGGTTGGGTGGGGAGGGGGTTTGGATGTGGAAATCTTGATTGAACCTTGCGAACGCTGAAAAGCGGGAAATAAAGTGTTCTGTTTGCTTGTTTGTTCTAAATTGTATAGGGTTCTCTCCCCACGTTATAGGGGTTCTCAACAGGGAAATTCTCTTTACAACGAATTTTTTTCTTGGCCCTTGAATTTCGTTGTAGAGAGAGAGAGAGAGAGAGAGAGAGAGAGAGTTCACCTGGAATAATAAATCGGTCGAAACATAACTTTTGCCAACTTCGATCGCAAACCGTTGACTTTGTGGAAAAGTATAGAAACGAGAGCATTTCACAGTTTTCGAGCATCTTCCGGAAATTCAAAAACATAAATTGAAATATTACATAGTCCAGGTTGGATGTTTTCGGTGAAGTAATAAAAAGTCATGATATTTTAATTGAGAGTAATAAAAGGTTGCATCACAGATCCTTTTCACGCAGATCGATTGCTTCCGTAGAAAAATTTGGAATTTCGAAGGAAATTATCTCGAAGAATCGACAAACAGAAAATGATTCATACCATTAAATACAGTACCAACCTTCACTGTAAATTAAAATTGTTTACAAATGATGAAGGATTCCCTCACGACGCAAAAAAAAAAAAAAAATCACGATTGAATATCAATAGAAAAAAAGAAGTATCGTTGAATGGATTATTTTTTGCTGAAACTTCAACCATAATCTTTGATTAATCAAAGTATGGGAAATTGCGATCGTATGTTGATTATAACAGTTTAAAAACGTTGCCGTGAATTGAATGGGCTGAATTACAGAATTCTTGGCAGAAAAGTGAAACGCAGTTGTTGTTACTTCTCGTCCCTCTACATAATTTCCCACACAACTCACAACTTTCCATTCAATTAAATCGCACAAAAATAAAATTCACGTACAAACACATAAAACGAAGAACCTTCGAGCGAAACATTTTACGAGCACGCGAGTCAACGGGCACGTGTTCGTACCTAAAAGCTGTGTTTTTTTTTCTGTTCAAAAGCGAGTAAACCCCGAGGGGGCACATGGGTTGCATGTGTGCGATTAGTACCCTATATTGGCACTTGGAAAAGGGTACGGAATAATAACGGGAAAAAGAAGCGAGAAGGACACGGGAACCGCATTTCATGTCATACATGGAATGATGGCTTTTTGTGTTCCTGTCAAATGTCCTCAGCTGAAGGCATATGAAAATAACACATGGGATTTCAACCAGCTGCATTTCCAGGTAATGACCTCATTTTTTTTTTCTGGGACAGAGAAATACAGTATTCACAGTCCAGTATTTCTTCTTTTTTTCTTTCAAAGCCCTAAGAAGACGTGGAGAAAAGCACGCAGCTGCCAAAGTATTCAATACAAATCAAACGCTCGAGATCCCGGGGTTTCCAGGCTTTCATTTCGCGTCGGCAGCATTTCACCACCACCACCCCGAAGGCGGCTTCGCAACCCAACAGACGTGGCAGCGCAACCCGACAAAAACTGCCCTGCGGTGCCAGGCCATCTCCCACCGGTTCTTGATTGTTCTTCGATGATAGTCTCAGAGCTATACAAGCCCTTGCCGCTCTCTTGGGCCGAGGAATGCAAGCAATTAGCCCAGCAATGCGGGACCAGAATAAAATGTAAAAAAAAAAAAAAAAAAAAAAAAAAAAAATTTATTTTATTCTTATTAACAAAAAAAAAAAGGGATCTCGAGCGTTGATTTGTATTGAATACTTTGGCAGCTGCGTGCTTTTCTCCACGTCTTCTTAGGGCTTTGAAAAAAAAAAAAAAGAAGCTAAAAATGCTCAAGCGGCGGTTTGGGAAAAGAAGGCCAACAAACAAAACAAAACAATGCCAGCGGAGAGACAAGGAGAAGGAATGAAAGAAAATGAAAAGGTGAAGACGAGTCTCCTTTTTTTTCTTGTTCGAGACACTACTTTTGTGTGGAGGCGTCCCTCGTCATGTCCAACCTTTTTCCTTCTCGACTTCTTCTCCATTTCTTTCGTTTTTTTCTTCTTTTCTTAAAATTTGAAATACTGTATGCAATAGAGTTGGCTCATAATTTGTACCTGTCTTGCACTTCTCTCGCTGAAAATCATACAGATGGACTCTCTCACTACAACGAAATTCAGGGGATCAGAAAAAAAATTCGTAGAGACAGTTTCGTCGTACAGAACCTCTTAAATAAGGGTAAAGACCCCCATGGAACCACACACAATTTATGTATACAGAGAAAATCGTTGTAGAGAGAGTCTAACTGCGTTTTCAATTTCTTTTGCGAAATTACGTTGGAAACAAAACAGTGAAGACGAAGGATTAAAAGAACAACGCGCAACTGTGAGAAATAAGGTCCACCTTCCGAACTTTCACATCCTAAAAATATTTTAAAATGTCCCAAATGATGAAAAAAAATCAAAATCATATATTGACCAAGCCTCACAGCTTTAAAAAATATTCCAATAATAACAATTCCTCCCTTTTGTTAGTAAAAATGAATCGATTTTAAATGAAAATCCGTGCACGTGAAGCAGCCAAAAAAAAACAGAATTGCGAAATAGAAAATTCAGAGGATCGTGTCGAATTTTTCCGATTGATCCCACTGCAGGTGGACACTGACTAATAAAATTATTGAATACTGTATTGATAAATTTCAATATTGAACAATAAAATAACAGAGTGACTTGAAATTAAAGTCTGTGCACGTATGCAAGGCTACAAATGAAAGGAAATCCTGCAGCAAATTCACAAACGATTGGTTCGCGTTTTTTCAATTGATCCCACAGCAGTTCGACCGACTCTGACTCACGATATTAAATACTGTATTGATAAATTTCAATAAAAAAATACATAAAATATATTGTAATTCTGAAAAAGAAAGCTTGCATTTACCATTTCGAATCACCGGATGTTTCCCTCCATGCTATTTCCTTCGAAATCTTCATCTTAATTGCAAATATCGCAGTACTTTTTAATGCACTTCCGATGGAAACGTTGAACACAGGCAGGTTCGAATCATTTATTAAAAAAAAAATCTTCGTCCCGAAAGGACGTAAACAGGTGATTTGAATTCGCAATCGTAAGTTTCTCTGCTTGCTCAACGATTTCCTGTCTGTCTTAGCAGCTGGTTTCTGTGAGATTTGACTCGAGCAGATGGTGGTTATATCCGTAAAGATTATAAAATCATTATAGTTTATTCATTTCTAATGAATGACGAAGTATTTCACCACTTTTAATCCATAATAAATGTGAGGTTTTCGGAGTTCAGACAAAGGCAAACAGAGTTCAATGCATACGCGGGGAAAAATTCATTGAATATTTAATTTATGCGTATGAAACTCTTTCGTATTCAATATTGCGTCACGTTTAGTTGACAGAAAAGGCTGGAAACACCGAAACTGCGTGGTTCTCGTTATATTCACAGATTTGGCTTTGAAGCATAAAAAATAACCAGCGGTTTTTATTCGCGAAGTTATAAATTTCAAACAGCTGCATTTCTGGAATATGAATCGTTTTTTTTATTTTACGCTCAGAGCTGAAAACACCTTTTCGCAAGTTCAATTAGACTCTAAAAATTTGATTTTCTTGAATAATGAAATGAACCCAGCATCATATGGACATTTTATGAATTGCTTTAAATCACCAACATACTGTACACTACACTGTAGTATTTTTATTCGCATTATCAATTTATAAAATTAATTCTATTCTTGGTGAATGAACGTACCGCAACGTTGACTTGAAAGTTCGTGAAATCCTTCAAAAGTTGAAATTTCAAAGCAAGACAATCGAGCAATTTTTTTTTTCAAGAACAAGTGACACAAAGTTGAGAAAATCCTTCATCCCATGTAAAAAAAAAAAAAAAAATCTTCGTTATCCGAAAAATGGTTCACGAAACCACTAGGAATAATTTTGGATCACGTATNATTCATTGAATATTTAATTTATGCGTATGAAACTCTTTCGTATTCAATATTGCGTCACGTTTAGTTGACAGAAAAGGCTGGAAACACCGAAACTGCGTGGTTCTCGTTATATTCACAGATTTGGCTTCGAAACATTAAAAATAACCTGCGGTTTTTATTCGCGAAGTTATAAATTTCAAACAGCTGCATTTCTGGAATATGACTCGTTTCTTTTTAACACTGAAAGCTGAAAAAACCTTTTCGCAAGTTCAATTGGACTCTAGAAATTTAATTTTCTTCAATAATGAAATGAACCCAGCATCATATGGACATTTTATGAATTGCTTTAAATCACCAACATACTGTACACTACACTGTAGTATTTTTATTCGCATTATTAATTTATAAAATTAATTCTATTCTTGGTGAATGAACGTACCGCAACGTTGACTTGAAAGTTCGTGAAATCCTTCAAAAGTTGAAATTTCAAAGCAAGACAATCGAGCAATTTTTTTTTCAAGAACAAGTGACACAAAGTTGAGAAAATCTTTCATCCCATGTAAAAAAAAACTTCGTTAACTGAAAAATGGTTCACGAAACCACTAGGAATAATTTTGGATCACGTATGAATAATGGAATGAACGCAGCATCATATGGACGTTTTATGAATTTCTTTAATTTAAATCACCAACATACTGTACAGTATACTGTAGTATTTAAATTCGTATTATTAATTTTAAAAATGTATTCTATCCTTTGTGAATAAAGGTACCGCAACGTTGACTTGAAAGTTCGTGAAATCCTTCAAAAGTTGAAATTTCAAAGCAAGACAATCGAGCAATTTTTTTTTCAAGAACAAGTGACACAAAGTTGAGAAAATCTTTCATCCCACGTAAAAAAAAATCTTCGTTATCCGAAAAATGGTTCACGAAACCACTAGGAATAATTTTGGATCACGTATGAATTTCACAGCGTTATTTCATTTCCACTCAGAAATACATAACTCAGCTCGAATAACGTTAATGTTGAGTATTTATTCAACGGAAAGCGTACAAATGGAATTTCAAACAAGTACCAAGTGTAACCAGGGTTCACAGGATCCCTTTTACTCCAAGACAAACTGGGTTAAATCACTTGTTATTTGTTATTCCCCGTCGCCAGCGTCGACGACAGGCAACAATCGTCAATCGTAACATAATCTCGACGAGTCACTCCCGACAACATTACCTTCCGTCTTCTCAACAACAAGGACAAACCCAAACGACGCCTCGGCAAAGAAATGAAAAAAAATACGAGACAATTATTCAGGCGACTCAAAAATGTGGCTAATCACAGTCCAAGAATGTCATTACCCGGTTTCCAAAGTCATTGATAATGCCTTGACCCCTTGAAGAGAAAACATGCCTTGAAGAGAAAACAGTTTTTTATTTTTTTTATTTTGGTAAGCAGGGGAGAGAAAATTAGGATAGATGAACATCATCTCGGCGATCTGGTTGGTCTTGTTCTCTGGGCTGAATTTTTGATTGGTGAGACAATTTTTCACGTCAACAAGAAGAAAAAAAATAGAAACTTTTGTTGTGTGTGTGTGCTTTTTAAAATTTTTTTTACAAGCTTGATGATACGTAATCAGCGCAATGGGACGAATGAAATGATCCTCGGAATGTCGATCGCTGTCATTCGGGTCGGGAAATCTGGATGGTGATTTTTCACCGAGGGCTTAATTGTCAACCCAACAGCCAATGGCTTCATAAATAGGTTTCTTTTTTAAATTTATTATTAATCCTATTTTCTTTCTTTCTTTAACAGACACTGTACAAAGGGAATGGTTTCAGAAGTCGAGACCAAAGGCTACGAACCTGTCATTAAGGCTGCCCAACCTTTTTTCCCCGGGCATTAGCCCCAGTGACAATTACGCCTTGCTGTGGAAACATTGTTTGAAATTGTACTACTGTATTTTTCATTTCATCAAATTTTCCATGACTAAATTTTCGAACGTGTTATCAGTGGATATCCACCATATAATTTCCCAATAATTCTGTGCTGCTAAACTTTGTGTAACAAGTTCTGTAAGAGACTGCCAACAACGAACTCGGGTGAAGATAGTTTACTACAGGATAACGGAATGAAATTAAAACAGTATTTCATTGTTTCTTTTTTCATATTACACCCAATTTTAAATTTGTCTCACTTGATGTGTTGTTATCACGAAAAGGTTCACTTTTCATCGAGCTTCTTGAAGTTCGAGAAACAAAGACGAACGCTCAAAAAATGTTTATATCGCAGTTTAAAAAAAAAGTAATTTGAAGATTATCTGTGTTACGATTCACGAGAATCAACAAAATTGAAATTGTGAGGATACGTTGTATAATCAACGAGGATTACGTATTTTTTCAAAAAAAAATTTTAAAATATGAAATGGAATTCTTTAACGGTAGCCCGTAACAGTATAAGTCTTTAACAGTATAAGAAAAGATGTATACCGTATATACATTTCATGGATATATATTATTCTTCCATGATTCTAATTGTTTCGAAACCAAGACACGTGCACTCTTTCCCAACTGCGCAGAAACCACGGCACATGTACCCATTCCCAGCACTTGTCGTTGTTCTTGATGGCTTAAGTCGGTACCTGCCTAAGTACTCACAGGTACCGATTCCCCTTCCTGGTTTTACCCCTCAGTTTCCCGTACATAAACCCCCAGCCCATTCCTCCCAAATCAGGCATTTAGCATCAGGTTTTTAGTGCAGTGACTTTGCTTATATCTCTTGTGTACAGAATTTTTGGTATAAGTACAAAGTACAAATAAAGATTATTTTCTTCTTAGAAAGACTTTTCAGAGTAATTCCTCTCTTACCTACTAAAGTCAGCTTATACATGAATCTAAACTTAATAAGGATAATAAGTGATGAAAAAAATCTTTCAGGCGAGCGAAGGGTGGAATTTTCTCTGTAAGCGGATAATTACTTTTACAGGCTAATCCAGCACTTCAAAAAAATTCAAAAAAATTAAAAGAGGCTTCAATGCTTTTGATTGCACATATCACAGAACTTCTAGAATATTCTTATTCGCATCGGGAAAAAATATCAAGATTGACAAGCTGAGTAAAAAAGTTTACATTCGTGAAAGGAGACGGGCTATTGTTGAAGAATCACATTTCATATTCAAAGATCATTGAAAAATACCTAATATTTGTTGATTCTCATAAATCGTAACACAGAGAATCTTCAAATTCCATTTTTTTAAACTGCGATATAAACAATTTTCGAGAGTTCTTCTTTGTTTCTCCAACTACAAGAAGCTCGATGAAAAGTAAAACATTTTCGTGAAAACAACACATCAAGTGAGAAAACTTTAAAATTGGGTGTAATATTAAAAAAGAAGCAATGAAATATTTTTTTAATTGCATTCCGTTATCCTGTAGTAAATTATCTTCACCCGAGTTCGTTGAGTACGATTTAGCTGATCTTACTGTCGCATTAATTATGATAAAATCTGGAGGAATTCAACGCTTTAAGATTTTAGGAAAGCACACCGACGGCATGTTGATATTTTATTTCCAGGGAAATTTCTGCACGCTGAAAAAATAAAGACATCATAACAAAATATCGGTCAATCTTGGCGGAAACAAATCCAACGCCCTACAGTAACAACTAACCAGAGTGGTCAGATCCATTCTTCGCAGTCCATCCGAGGACTTAACTGACGTTAAAAAAAAAGTTTTCACTTCAAACACTCGTCCACAAAAATGAAACAATCCTTCTTTCCAATTAGACCGTGATCGCTTCGTCTTTATAGGGGGAAGAGTTCTCTGTCGCTGTTAATTTTTTCGGGGCTGCAACTCTTTGTAGGGTAAAAGGGAGCAGCTGTTCTTTTCGATTAAAAAACAAAAAGTGACGGTATTTAGTACCGTCGGGGAGTAAAGAAGTTCATTTCCGCATTTAAAACTTTACGGTAGGAAAAGGAAGAAAAAAAAAGAGAGATATATCTTCCAGCATAAACAAAGAATTACGACCCCATCATCAGGGCTTGGAGAAAGTTGTAAATCTCTTCGTAATTTTGAGTCGATCTTATCTAGAATATCCATCAGAATGTTTCCATTCAACTTGGAAGCAAGTGCCATACATGCGGAAAATAGAACGGCTTCCCAATTACCCATGCAATGCTGTACCAAGACAATTTCCCCGTCCAGCATATGCAAGCATTTCAGAAGAATGCCAATATTTCATATTGCTATATTGATAACGGTCACAAATCTGCAATCCCCTTTTTTAAATTTTCTCTGCCATGAATACATTGTTGGGGACCTGCTGCACGCCACAATTAATCAAGGTACTGTAATAACCTAAATTTAAAAAAAAGGTAAATGGAGTGGAAAACCACCCAAGTAGAAATAAGTCAAGCAAAAACCAGTAACGCTTTTCCCCCTCTGCCAAAATTTCAAGCACCTTTTTGGCAACAAGATGTCTTTAACTTGACATTGTTGGGCCAATTACAGGCGTTAATCTTCACACAGTCCTTCGTTAGACTAATGAATTAATAATTTCATAATTTCAGGTGAACCTTGATAACTCAAACCTCCCTAAGTCAAATACCCCCTAATTCAAATTTTTTCAGGTCCCTGACTGAATTCCCTTAGAAAATTTTCATTTCATCAAATTTTCCATGACTAAATTTTCGAACGTGTTATCAGTGGATATCCACCATATAATTTCCCAATAATTCTGTGCTGCTAAACTTTGTGTAACAAGTTCTGTAAGAGACTGCCAAAAACAGCTCCCAGTATAAGAAAATATGGAGGAATGAGAGAAAGGCAATTTCATGTATATCATGGATAATTATTATTATTATTATTCTTCTATGATTTAATTGTACCAAAACTAAGACACGTGTATATATATATATATATGTATATATATTATTCTTCCATGATTTTAATTGTTTCATAACCAAGACACATGTACTGCATATATTTATATATCATGGTTATTCTTCCATGATTCTAATTGTTTCAAAACCAAGACACGTGCACTCTTTCCCAACTGCGCAGAAACCACGGCACATGTACCCATTCCCAGCACTTGTCGTTGTTCTTAATGGCTTAGGTCGGTACCTGCCTAAGTACTCACAGGTACCGATTCCCCTTCCTGGTTTTACCCCTCAGTTTCCCGTACATAAACCCCCAGCCCATTCCTCCCAAATCAGGCACTTAGCATCAGGTTTTTAGTGCAGTGACTTTGCTTATATCTCTTGTGTACAGAATTTTTGGTATAAGTACAAAGTACAAATAAAGATTATTTTCTTCTTAGAAAGACTTTTCAGAGTAATTCCTCTCTTACCTACTGAAGTCAGGTTATACATGAATCTAAACTTAATAAGGATAATAAGTGATGAAAAAATCCTTCAGGCGAGCGAAGGGTGGAATTTTCTCTGTAAGCGGATAATTACTTTTACAGGCTAATCCAGCACTTCAAAAAAATTAAAAAAAAATTAAAAGAGGCTTCAATGCTTTTGATTGCACAAATCACAGAACTTCTAGAATATTCTTATTCGTATCGGGAAAAATATCAAGATTGACAAGCTGAGTAAAACAGTTTACATTCGTGAAAGGAGACGGGCTATTGTTGAAGAATCACATTTCATATTCAAAGATCATTGGAAAAATACCTAATATTTGTTGATTCTCGTAAATCGTAACACAGTGAATCTTCAAATTCCATTTTTTGAACTGCGATATAAAAAAATTTTGAGAGTTCTTCTTTGTTTCTCCAAGTACTCCAACTACAAGAACCTCGATGAAAAGTAAACCTTTTCGTGATAACAACACATCAAGTGCGAAAACTTTGAGATTTGGTGTAATATAAAAACAAAAAACAAGGAAATATTGTTTTAATTTCATTCCATTATCCTGAAGTAAACTATTTTCACCCGAGTTCGTTGAGTGCGATTTAGCTGATCTTACTGTCGCATTAATTATCATAAATTCTGGAGGATTACACCGCTTTAAGATTTTCGAAAACACACCGACGGCATGTTGATATTTTTCCAGGGAAATTTCTGCACGCTGAAAAAAAAACAGACATCGTAACAAAATATCGGTCAATCTTGGCGGAAAAAATCCAACACACTGCAGTAACAACTAACAAGAGTGGTCAGATCCATTCTTCGCAGTCCATCCGAGAAATTAACTGACGTTGAAAAAAAATTTGTTCACTTCAAAAACTCGTCCACAAAAATGAAACAATCCTTCTTTCCAATTAGAACGTGATTCGAAGCAGAAATATCCCCCTTCTCAAGAGACAGCGACAATTAAAAAAGCCCCGACGTTGAGAAACATCCCATTTTCCCTCGTCGACAAGAAAAGCTAATTTTTTGTTTTTCACTGCCATAAATCATGCGTCGGGGAGTAAAGAAGTTCATTTCCGCATTTAAAAATTTACGGTAGGAAAACGAAGAAAAAAAAAGAGAGATATATCTTCCAGCATAAACAAAGAATTACGACCCCATCATCAGGGCTTGGAGAAAGTTGTAAATCTCTTCGTAATTTTGAGTCGATCTTATCTAGAATATCCATCAGAATGTTTCCATTCAACTTGGAAGCAAGTGCCATACATGCGGAAAATAGAACGGCTTCCCAATTACCCATGCAATGCTGTAACAAGATAATTTCCCCGTCCAGCATATGCAAGCATTTCAGAAGAATGCCAATATTTCATATTGCTATATTGATAACGGTCACAAATCTGCAATCCCCTCTTTTAAATTTTCTCTGCCATGAACACATTGTTGGGGACCTGCTGCACGCCACAATTAATCAAGGTACTGTAATAACCTAAATTTAAAAAAAAGGTAAATGGAGTGGAAAACCACCCAAGTAGAAATAAGTCAAGCAAAAACCAGTAACGCTTTTCCCCCTCTGCCAAAATTTCAAGCACCTTTTTGGCAACAAGATGTCTTTAACTTGACATTGTTGGGCCAATTACAGGCGTTAATCTTCACACAGTCCTTCGTTAGACTAATGAATTAATAATTTCATAATTTCAGGTGAACCTTGATAACTCAAACCTCCCTAAGTCAAATACCCCCTAATTCAAATTTTTTCAGGTCCCTGACTGAATTCCCTTAGAAACAATACATTAAAAACCTCCCTAAGTCAAAAGCTTTTACCCTCAAACCTCCATAAATTAAATTTTTCTGTGGCCTGTTGGTCATTATTTTCTTGACCCAAGAAAAAAAACCACTAAAAACAGAAATGTGTGTGGTTTGAAGGAAATGAAAGACTCAATTGGGCAAATGAACCCCTGCCTTTCAACAAGTTCAGCATCCTTTCAACTAATTCAAGAAGCCATTTAAGCCCCAGAACATCACCATTTGCATTTTTTTTTCTAAGTTTCCCAGGACAAAAAGGCTTTGTATTGTAGCTCAAACCTTTATAAATTCAAAACCTCCTTAGATTTAATTTTTTGCAGGTCACTTGGAATTTGACAGAAAGGTTCAACTGCCTGAAAAAATAAGAGCATCATCATCAATTTCTCTTGAGCAATAGTTGGAAACGGCTTTTTCCAGAAAAGGATTTTGTTGAAGAGGTATCTGTTGTGAAAATACTTTTAAATTTTTCTGCCTTTTTGAAAACTGTGCAGGGAAAAATTTGAAATACACTCTTAAAATTCAATTAGGAATTTTACCAAGAATCCCTGGTATTGTCCCGGTTTTTCCTTTCCTATTAATTTATTCTTTTTTATCCACAGCAATTAATTCAACTTTGTGTTGTATCTGACTTCAGTCAGCAACATACTGTACATCAGTGACGATGTTCAAGAAACTTTGAAAAATTTCGGGAGAATGCAAAAAAAATTACTGGAATAGTGACGGCAATAAAAAATTTTTTTGGAATCAAGCGGCATTAAAAAAAGAAAAAAGTACACATAACTCTGCGCTTGCATTTGAGCGAAAAATATCAGCATCACTACGAAAATTCCAATCATGCCATAAATTGATACTATAACGAGTCAATATTTTCATCGCCCGTGTTTTTTCACTCTGCCTGAAATTTTAGCGGAAAATATCACGAACTCTTGAATACTGTACTGGGCATATATTTACGAAAAACTCCCAAAAGCGAAGAATAAAAAATAAATCACAATCAAATGAACTCATCAGTCGTCCATAGTCACGAAATCTCGCGGAGAAATCACGAGTTCTCGAGCTGTGGAAAACGGTTTTCTATCATTCATCAAGTTAATTTAATCCGCGCATTAATTTTTCAGCGGTCATTCTGAATCGGCCACCCAACTCATCACATCGCATCAGATCCCGAAACAAACGCGGGCTATTTCATAAGTTTTTTTTTCTCTTTCATTTTCATGTCTCATTTCCGCTGCTGAGTATACGCACAGATAAACAGAAATGCGTGTAATTTCGCAGAGAAAAATGCCGTCGTGCAAAATGTTTGCACACCCAGGTTGAAATAAATACAGAAAGCAGGAAAAAGAGACATTCGAGGTGTTTCTCTTATTTTCGTTTGGAAAAAAGGTTCACTTTCTGTACGTTCGATTTCCATTATTTGGTCATTGTTGGCCAAATCTTGGGCGCGTACTCCAGTAAATATGGCAATAATTGTGCAATTATTTTCACCGAGAATTCTGGCTCGAAGCACACGAGACCCCTCCTCCTAAAAAACTGTTTCCATGAATGAAAAAAAAAAAAAAAAAAAACAAGACTCACCTTTAAGGTAAAGCACAAAACTTTCGAACCAAACCCCCACGTGAAAAGAAAAAAAAATGAAATAGATAAACAAGGGATCCCTGGATTCAACGACGAGATATACCACACATAACTCCATTTCCGAAACTCTCCGTCGTCGATACCATCGCCCCACGACGTAATTAACCGATCGGTCCGACTGTTAAAACCCACCTTCCCGAGTCGGGTTTCGCACGCCAGGATGCTTCAACAAATTAAACACGCGTAATCATGCCAACTAAAAATGATAAAAAAAATATCAGGGTCATTCACAAAGACAGGCTCCAACAAAAAAAAACTTCCGTCGCGTGTCTCACGCCACCCAGCGACAGCAAACAAAAGGAATATTCCATGTTACTTTTTCCTTTAAAAAAGAAATATAAGCATTATCGTCGCATTTGCGTGTAATTGAGACGCAAATGAGCCCCCGTGCGACGCTTTTTTTTTATGACGATCGCGAAAAATGACAAAAACACGATTTTAATGCATAAAAATGAACTTTTGTGTGGGGCAAGCGACTACTGTATTTATCTTCTTTTTTGTTTGTTTTCTGGGTCCCCATTAAAACAGTTCAAAATCTTATCACGAATTTTTAATTCCCAGAATATAGGTAGTACAGTGAGACCCGCACATGCGGACACCTCAACCTGCGGACAATTCAACATAGAGACATTTATTTTCCCATAAAAAATTAATTAAAAAGGCCTGACATGAGGACACTGACTCAACATAGGAACATTTTGTTATAAAATTACAAATAAATTTCAGGTCAAATTGCAAGAAACAGATATTTCCAACAATAAAATTGATGTAAGAAAAGTTCTTGGGCATTTCTCCCACCAATTTACCATCCATTTAGCTA
>CAJPEX010003459.1:0-21748 GCA_905338405.1 Notodromas monacha
ATTTTTGGATTGAATTTCACTCGGCTTTTCTCTCGATTTTTTTTTATAAAATTTTTTTATGATTGATTCTGTAACGAAGTTACATGTACATGTACTAGCATTATGTAGAGCTCCAAGGGCAAACCGAGAGAAGTTCCAGACATATTCAATCAAGGTTTTCGAACAACAATACCTGCCATTTGATTCGACGAACTGGGAAGATTCAGCTGGCAAATCTCAAGCACGGTGGCATTTATTTCCATAACAAATTTTGGAAGATTTTTCGTAGGATTACACCTAATTTGAAATTTGAATATCGCCTTATTCGCGATAAATTACAATTTCTAATTTCGAAAATGCTCGCTTAATTTTTTGAAAGTAGAATTGAACTTCCGGGTGAGATTGACGTGATTGTTGCTTTTACGATGAGCTATTCTCGAACGGAGACAAAAGTTTCCGTATTCCGTTCATGACATGGTTACTTCGACTTCTTCGAGTCGTTCGTTGTATATTTAATGTCACCCCAAACTTATCCTTAGCGGTTGAAAGATGGTCATCGTGCGGAAGCATTATTTTAATGGTTGTATATTTGTGTATAGACCACCCGAAATGAATATTATTTCATGTAAATCTGATCGCCATGCAATCTCGCACACGCCCCGGATTTCTCTAGAGTCCACTCGGATGTGTTAAGTGTTTCCATCACGTCTGCTGATTAAATCGCAACTCCGTCGTTTTCTACGAGGACAGCTCCGTGATGCATTTTTTATAGTTCGGAATTAACTTTTACGAAGTTAATTATTTAAACTGTGAATATTTCATCGTTCAGCGTTGAGAAATTGGATGTTTGTGGTGTTGCAGGACGGTTTTGGTCGAGGACTGGCAACGAGCAAGCCTAACTTCGTCGACGAGTTCTCATTGGAGAGCCTGGATCCTTTGAGGAACTGAAAGCTTCAAAAAGCTACGCCACCTTTGGCCGAGAAGACCGGCTAAAAGGTTTTACAAAGAGGATTGAAACGAGGGGAGGAAACATCAGGTCTTTTGAAACCAACTGGAGTCGATTCTATGGAAGACTTCTGCTCCACCAGCATCGGTTTTGTGATATCTGGTTAATGAGAGAACTAAGTTTTTTTTTCTAAATCGAAAGAACGTAAGTTGCGCGTGAGAGTTTTTTTTTTGTTTAAAAAAAGAAAAGAATGTAAGGCCCACCGATAATCACTCGAATAGCTGGCTGAGCGTGGAGTCTTTCAGTTTTAAGGAGATTAGCCTGGGATAAGACGAGTGGTGCTACCTTTTATCCTTGCTTGAGCATAGATTTTTTTTGACCGGCTCCACGGCTACATTTGGTGATGTGATATGTTTTCTGCTTCCGGAAAGTAATTCGAGTTGCACTTGCCGAGCTTTTTTTTTTTTTCGGGAAAATCTGTGGAATGGACGAGGATGTTTTTTCTTTGAGCACGAACAGAAGGCGATGCGGATAATTTGGCCAAAGTTTTCTTCTTTTCGTGTCTTCTACTGGGTGAGTGAGTGAGTGTGATTGAATGAGTGCCTGAAGTGGATACTTGGATATTTTTGCGGTCAAAAGATTTTTACTAAGGGAAAATTGTGATGGGAGTGATGAGGAAATCTCTGTCCGGTTTTTTGATTAAATTGGCGGCGTCGTGCCATTTCGTGGCGGATGGCGGATGAGAACAGTGGATGAACCATGTAATGCGTGGATATCATTTTGAGTCGGGACAAGGCGAACTCGAAGGAATCGGCGAGTGTGATTGATGGGTGTGGTTTGTTTGTGCTGGAAGCGATTTTTCAATAAAAGTATCTTGCTTCTTTCAATCTGGGGAAGATTACTTGTTAATGATGAAACATAATGCACTTCATAAGGCAGAGAAATGAGAGGTTTAAACCTAGAACCTGTGTCAAGGCGCAAAATCGCCCTCTGTATATATTTATGAAGGTTGAAGAGAGAAGCATCTGGACAAAAATCGTCCTGGAGTGCCACGACTGCAAAACTACTCAATGCAATTACTGTGAATTCTGCAAAATGGATGTGCTCTCTAGTGTTACCAACAACTCAGTATCCACCGAGTTATTTATCAGAAACAGTCGTACGCGTGTGAACAAGAAGCCACAACAAGAAGGTACATTACTCTTGGTCAATTTTATCTTTTTATCCAATTCATCCTTTTAAGTCAATCAAATCGATCTGTCTTACAGCTGTTGATAGTTTTCTGCAGAACCTGCATGCTGGTTATACATCTGAATGGAGGCTCAAATACAAGTTCCAATTGGACCGAGTCTGACGCGAAGAACGTACAAAATTTTGATACTCATAAAAATTGTTTGAAACCCTGCGGCAAGAAAAAAAAAAGAATCCTTTTGTAGGTTCTTTCGCGTAATTTATTCCCTAATTTTGTTAAAATGATTACCGCGTATATTCATGCAGAAAAGACGATTAATGAAGTTGTTCTGACATTTTTAGCGGAATGCGAGGGCACAGATCCCTAACATGTACGTGCTGTGCGTCTATAATTAAATTGATAAATTTTACAAAATCGAAAACTGAAGCTGTTGGTCCAGCTGCTGAAATTTCTTAATTTATTCCGAACTACTGTATTGCAATCGTCAATCGCTGGATTTCCAATGGACCTTTCGGGGAATGATCACGTCTTAAATACGATTACATTTAGCATAGGCGATAATTTTTAAAGCTTCCGGACGAATTCGCGTCAGAGAAATATTAAATGAAATTTTGTCACCCAAGATTTAAAACGCGCTTGTAAAATGCCGACTTTTTCTCTGATGCACAGAAGCAGTGACTCTCTTGGATCCTGTTCCAGTGTTCGGCGTAAAGTTGTTCTCTTATTGAATTACGTGGAATGCATCAGAGCGAGTCTGTGGAGCAGCGATTTAGTCTTGTTCCTGCTGTGAGCATCACAAGAGCGGGACTTCTAGGATTATGTAACGCTGTTCCAATTCTCCGAACATGGCAACGATAATCGGAAAGGATCATGGGTCTCAGGTTCAACAACAAAAAAAAGAACAAAAGATAATCATCATAAAAGCCTAACGAGAACCGCTGCAGCCGGAGAAGCTGAAAGAATTTGATTGCTCACGATCAATTTGTCATTAAGCATTCCCCTTTTCTGATGGCCCATGAGAGGGAGCTGTATGCCACGTGATGGCCGGTTGATGCCCCGGGGCTCTGCGCTGCCGGGAAACTTTTGCCTACTCACTATTATACCACTCATCCATAGATCCAGAAATGATTACTGAATATATGAAGATTGCTCCGGCGCCTGAGTGCTCCTGTCTTTAGAAATATTTTCGAACGGAGAAGACCGAGTTTTTTTTATCGTTATCCCCTGCGAGTTCCAAGTGCCGAGAGACGAGTCAATTCAAGTTGCTGATGTAAGGCGCGTGTGCGATGCTATTTTCCAAAACCGGGATCCTGCTGCCTTTGGAGCAAGATTTCCTGAACTTCCGGATCCTGATTCTTGCAGGAAAAAGTATCTTGCTTCTTTCAATCTGGGGAAGATTACTTGTTAATGATGAAACATAATGCACTTCATAAGGCAGAGAAATGAGAGGTTTAAACCTAGAACCTGTGTCAAGGCGCAAAATCGCCCTCTATATGTTTTTATTAAGATTGAAGAGAGAAGCATCTGGACAAAAATCGTCCTGGAGTGCCACGACTGCAGAATACTGTGAATTCTGCAAAATGGATGTGCTCTCTAGTGTTACCAACAACTCAGTATCCACCGAGTTATTTATCAGAAACAGTCGTACGCGTATGAACAAAAAGCCACAACAAGAGGGTACTTTACTCCTGGTCAATTTTATCTTTTTATCCAATTCATCCTTTTAAATCATCAAATCGATCTGTCTTACAGCTGTTGGTAGTTTTCTGCAGAACCTGCATGGTTATACATCTGAATGGAGGCTCAAATACAAGTTCCGATTGGACCGAGTCTGACGCGAAGAACGTACAAAATTTTGATGTTTGTAAAAATTGCTGAATCCCTGCTAAGGATCCTTTTGCAGGTTCTTTCGCGTAATTTATTCCCTAATTTTGTTACAATGATTACCGCGTATATTCATGCAGAAAAGACGATTAATCAAGTTGTTCTGACATTTGTAGCGGAATACGAGGGCACAGATCCCCAGCATGTATGTGCTGTGCGGCTATAATTAATTTTACAAAATCTAAAACTGAAGCTGTTGGTCCAGCTGCTGAAAGTTCTCAATTTCTTCCGAACTATTGCAAACGTAAATCGCTGGATTTCCCATGGACATTTCGGGGAGTGATCACGTGTTAAATACGATTACATTTAGCTTAGGCGATAACTTTTAAAGCTCCTGAACGAACTCGCCGCAGATGTATATTTAATGAAATTTTGTCACCAAAGATTTACAGCACTTGTAAAATGCTGAAATTTTCTCTGATGCACAGCAGTGACTCTCTTGGATCCTGTTCCACTGTTCGGCGTACAGTTGTTCTCTTATTGAATTACGTGGAATGCATCAGAGCGAGTCTGTGGAGCAGCGACTTTGTCTTGTTTTTCTGCTGTGAGCATCACAAGAGCGGGACTTCTAGGATTATGTAACGCTGTTCCAATTTTCCGAACATGGTAACGATAATCGGAAAGGATCATGGGTCTCAGGTTCAACAACAACAAAAAAAGAACAAAATATAATCATCATGAAAGCCTAACGAGAACCGCTGCAGCCGGAGAAGCTGAAAGAATTTGATTGCTCACGATCAATTTGTCATTAAGCATTCCCCTTTTCCGATGGCCCATGAGAGGGAGCTGTATGCCACGTGATGGCCGGTTGATGCCCCGGGGCTCTGCGCTGCCGGGAAACTTTTGCCTACTCACTATTATACCAGCACTCATCCATAGATCCAGAAATGATAACTGAATATATGAAGATTGCTCCGGCGCCTGAGTGCTCCTGTCTTTAAAAATATTTTCGAACGGAGAAGACCGAGTTTTTTGATCGTTATCCCCTGCGAGTTCCATAGTGCCGAGAGACGAGTCAATTCAAGTTGCTGATGTAAGGCGCGTGTGCGATGCTATTTTCCAAAACCGGGATCCTGCTGCCTTTGGAGCAAGATTTCCTGAACTTCCGGATCCTGATTCTTGCAGGACACGTTACANAGTGCCGAGAGACGAGTCAATTCAAGTTGCTGATGTAAGGCGCGTGTGCGATGCTATTTTCCAAAACCGGGATCCTGCTGCCTTTGGAGCAAGATTTCCTGAACTTCCGGATCCTGATTCTTGCAGGACACGTTACATCATAGCATATATTCCTTGAAGAAAAAAAATGTTTACTTCTATTTCTCGCTGCTGTTGCAAAGTGAATTTCGAGGTGCGCCTTCCCTTCCATTGAATCTTCACCGGGTCATGGGCTCTTTCTCCCGCATGCATTTCATACCCCCCCCCCCGTGAGTTGACTGGCCTTTTTATTTCCCCGGCGATCAGCAAGGTTTCCATCATGCGGTGCTGTATGCAACTTTCACGACTTCGCGCACTGCATGTACATGTGAATCACTCGATATCGATCGGTTGACGGTTGCTTTTGCTGAACAGGATGAGTTAAGAATTAAGTAATACCCACTGTGCTATCATGTGATCATGATGATACAGTAATTCAGACGACAGGTGATCATCGATCATCTGCACATCATAATCTAGTGATTGGAGAAACATAGCGGCGGTGGACTAGTTAACTTTAAGCGTGTCCTGCGGATGGAACAAACAGACTCGTACCGACATCTAGGTACAAATCGCTTTCGACACCACAGTTATTTGTTATGACTGGTCCGCCGTCCGGCAATGGATCATACCTGCTGAAGGTATCCTACTTCAGTAATGACTTATTCGTTTTGTTGATTTCGTCGAATGCATTTAATTTTTTATCATTAAAGTGGAAGCTTTTTATGATCCTTAAAGCTTTGCGAAAATTACTGTACAGTATTGGACTAGTTACCGAAAAATGAACCCCAACCCGCTAGTTCATGCAATTTTGTTTGTTGAGGCTGAAGTAATACTGTACTGTATATTATACGAGGCACACAGCATTTCAGTTCGTCAAGCTCATGTTGGCACGGTCATGATCATAAATTTATTAGTTTAGGAAAGGGGCTGAAGCAAATGAGGAATACAATTATCAAGTCATAAAACAAGTTCAATACAATTAAACAAGACTTGTTTTATGCTTTGACAAAGACAAATCTTAACTGATGAATGCTATACCAAAATAGAAAAGTCAATAAAATTCTTAATGGCGACAATAGAAAGGCTTGAGCTAAATTTGGTAGAAACTGGACAAAATTAGAGATTTCAGCTAAAATGGACTGTTTAAGTAAACTGAAATTCAAATAAGGAGAACCATCGCACATCAGCTTAAAACCCCGAAGAACCACATTTATCAATCTTTTGGGATTCGCGTGACTTTTTCCGCTCCGAGATATGAATAAGAATATTTCATAATGAATTCAAGCCAGCGTCTCACCTAAAATCTCTTTTACAAATTGTTAGATTCAGGAGAATCGAGTCAGTTGTACATCAAGCTCGCCTGCCCAACTCAAGATCGTCCAGCAGGTGATATATTGATGAATTGCGGGAAAGCAGTGATGCTGAGCGCTGGCGTCAAGGGAAGCTAATCTAGATGTCGCTAGAAGTACGGTTCGTTCCGCCGTCTCAAAGGAACCCTTGGCAACACTGAAAACTCGCATTCTCCGTTGTGACTTCGGGAGGGAGTATTCCGCAACTTCACTCGGTTCGGGTAGGCCGAAGTGTCCAGCTGGCTCTCGATCTTTCTGAGGTCCTTGCATGATGAGCGGGCGTGGTGTTATGCTTGGGAAGATGTGGATGTGTTCAATCGTTTAGTATAAGCTAAAGCTTTTTAAAATTCAAGTGTTTGATTGGTTTCTTGATTCCGTGACTGAAGTGAAATGAGCACCTCATTTCTTCCAAAGTGTTCAGTATGACAACATGTATTCCTTGTTATTGAATCGGCGCCCATTTTGTACCGCTGTATTTTTGCGCGCATTCGTCAAATTTGCGAAAAACATCATAGGATTGAGGTTAAGTTAATCTGGTGTAAGCTTAGGATTGCTTGTTGGTAATCATGTGGTAGTTCAAGAAAGATATTATACTGTACTGCACTTGTGGTGCATGGTACGCATTAAAACAGTTCACTATAGTTAGTCAATAAGTACCGCTGAAATTTATTTTCATTTATTCAGCTTGCATTTGGTACGGGATCGAAATTGAAACAAAACTCACGAGAAGTACCCATTACACTTACAAAATGCGCCTAGAAAAAAACTTTGCAAAAAAAGTCTGGCAGAATTTTTATTTTCCGATCAGTTGAGTATTTCGAATGTTTCGAAGCTTTTATGGCAATCCACTTCCCGAATATGCTGTGCATCACAAGAATGCAGAAGACGAAAAAATGCCGTAAGACATGAGTTATTTTTTAGCTTCTTATTCTCTCGCTTATTTCTGTGACAATTGTATAATCTTATCTCAGTATTATTGCTATTCTTGCTAATCCCTGTCATTCTTGAACTGGTTGGTCGGGAAGACGATCAACAGGAAGTTTTGAACCTTATAATATACTTTATAAGTTTGTAGTGTTTAAACTACAGTAGAATTGTCATTCGCCATCATCCGGGCGTTCGTGTATATATATAAAGCCCGCATGTATGGTTTTGACGCGGGCCGCGGAACAGCAGTTGGATTCTCTGGAGATCATTGTACTTACTTTTACCTTGATTGATTTTGAAAGACAATGGCTGAAATTGATGGGAAAAAAGTAGATGAGTTGGACGGCGGACTTCAACACCCATCTCACCATCGGATTCGAGGTTGGTTTAGCCCTGCATCTTTTCATCTTCCCAGTCGGAATTTTATCAATGTGCTCGTTATTATTCGTCTCGCCGACTCTGTTGTCGTTTGCCTCTTTCTGTTTTCGTGCCGTGGATTATCTTAGATGGTTGACGGGACTTGCTTATTATGATTAGCTTCTATGTAAGAGTGGATCTAATTAAATCAGTGTACAGGCGACTATAGACGAGGGACGTCGCGGTTTGTGAATGTACTGGACCGTAATTGGTTTCCTAATCGACTTGACCGCGTTGACGCTGATGATGCGCGATTTCTACGATTGCAACTTACAATACAGCAATACAATAGTTTCTCCGCTCTGTGAAGAAATTTAAGGAATTTGACATCATCAATTGTAGAAACGTGCCATTCCAGTTCTGCTCCAGGCACATGCATGTACATTTAACAGAGAACAATGTTGCATCGTGATGATAGTTTTGCTGCTGCGTCGAGTTATAAAAATTAAAAGTTGAGCCTTTAAAAACCTCCCAAGTGACTCAAGAACAGTGAATTGAACATTAATGCACAGGTCTTCTAAAAGAAAAAAGAAGATATTTCGGGAGAGGTTAATAACGGATGGTAGTGATGATTCATTTCGCCGGTCTACTGTTGAATCTAAGTTCGATTTCAATAAATAAATAAATCTCTTTTCTAATCAGGAACTTCTCTGTCAACAACAGAAGTGGACCCGCATGGCTCAAGCTTGAAAGTATTCAAACAATGGTCCACTCGGCAGAAAATTGTCGTATGTGCCTTAGCCTTACTGGACTTCTGCGGCTTTGCTTGCTTGTCCGTCATGGGCCCATTTTTCCCAACTGAGGTTTGCTTGCGAAGAATTCTGCAAATTTCTGAAATATTTTTATTATAAGTCTTCGAAATTTGTTGAGCACAGGCAACCGCCAAAGGAGTATCAGCCCATGTGGTTGGTCTGATTTTCAGCTGCTACGCGTTCACAACCTTTGCCACATCTCCTCTCTGGGGTAGAGTCGTGAGTACAATATTTATTTATGATGAACATTGCGGTACGGTAGTTTCGTATTTTGGAATGAACTTGATTCGTTCGCGTGTTTTTTCTGGCTTCCGCAAATTTCAGTTTTCTTCGCTCTTACGTAGGTGTCGCCTCAATCTTGAATTCTGTCCAATTGTTGCCAAAAGAAAAGCACATATAGGTCTATAATCTGCTGAAAAAAAACATGCCCGTGTAGTCGAAAAAAAAACACGAAAATAAAACTAACGATAAAGTGTTCTTAATTCTTCACATCTGTCTAAACGTCACTTTTTTATTTTCGATTAAATGTTTAATCTCTACGACAAAATTATAAAATTAATGGGACCAGAAGCCAATCGTATATAACCCCTATAACTTCAGAAGAGAATCCTAGGTGATAAAAATCGTTTTACGTAAAATAAATTTGCTTTGCAGGGAAAATCTTTTGAGAGAGTCTTACCTGTATCAAATAGTTATTTGGCATTCTTATATTGAAGCGAAATCTTTCCACGAAAAATGTACAGTATGCAGTAATAGATTTCTCATGATCAACAGAACAGATTTTATATATTTACTATTCTACGAATCCCTGCGTGAAGGACGTCTATTCCTAATCCTTGAAAATGTATGTTTCGAACTACTGTGCGTATTTTATTCCACTTTGAAATCGTAGGAGTTATTAAGAAGAAAATTATTCAATAAATCAATAATATATTTCAGCCGAAGAAATATTAATGGGGGAGTTTTCATGGTCGAAGTACTTGTTTCCTGACGCTAGGCAAAAAAGGAAACAATTAATTGTCTCTTGCTTGAATTCAGGGCGACATCTATCCAGTAATAAGTAGAACCGGGGACTCGCGATGAGAAAACATGTTCGGTTAGTTCAGAACATAATTGGGTTTAGATCGAGACGAAACCTTCTCAACATTTCAAAATTGCGAGGATGAACTTGAAATTTGGAAATCGTCACCATTTTCTTCTTCATAATTGATGAATTATTTATCATGATTGAAGGTTCCGAGATGTGGTCCGAAAGCCGTTATTATGATTGGCGGACTACTCACTGGATCTGCGTGTTGCGCTTTTGGGTGCGTTTTACAAACTATGTTTCATTTTTTCAATTATTTATTATTCAATTTGCTTTTTTCTTTGGTTGTTCATAGATTTCTTGACTTGATACCAGACACGGTGGGTTTCACTGTGGCATGTTTTACTGTGCGGATGGTCGAAGCCCTGGGATTCGCGGCATTCAACACCGCTCTGTTCACGATTGTTGCCTCCATGTTCTTGGAAACGATGGGCAGTGTGATGGCAAGTTGCTTATCTTTTCGGAGGAATCGTCCCTTTTCACGAGTTGTGGCATGCGGGTAGATCGAGAATTCAGAAAGTTCCGCCAAATTTTGTTCTGTTCCAAAAGATTTATGCGCACCGATTTATGCTGGGGGGATTTTATCCGCACTTCGTGGCATGGAATAGGCGTAGCCTGAAGAGATAATTTGCAGTTTGACATTTTTTATGCGATGGAATGTAAGAGGAAAATCGAGAATGAATTTCTCAAGGGAGTTTTTAAAACCCCTCTTCGATTTTTTTGGGTGCAAAATATGCTGTGTAATATATTACGGGAAATTCACGAAGATAGATTTTCGGAATTTCACGTGGCTTGTATGCACAAAAGTGCAGTATTGTTGAAATATTCTCATCAAATTTTCTTGCTGTTTCATTTATCTTCTTCCATTTTACGCCCCGTTCTTTGCTTATGGAATGCAAGTTTCCAGAATTGATTGCATCTGCGAGTAAAATACGAACTCGTTAAAACGAATGCTAGAACAATCACGAACAGTTCTGCATGTAGAAGTTATTCATACCCTTTAAATGCGCATGTCGGGAAATATTCGCGATTTCTCTTGAATGAAAAAAAAAGAAAGTTGGTCGCCGCACAACAAATGACTTATGTAACAAAATTCATTGAAAATTTAAAGACTAGGAACACATTTTTTCGTTGAAGTTGTATTCGACTCAATTTTTCTTATGTTGCCTCACTTTTGTTTCTTTTTCTATTGACCATAGTAATGTTCAAAATGTTCCTCTCTTAATTCCCCACAGTCTGAAAATGCTTCCGTCCATCATATTTATAACTCACATTGTCTTTCTCAAGTGTCCAAATTTAAATCAATATGAAGCTTATAATATACGGTACTGCATTTTTCTGTTCTCCAATAAGTGATTCCGCTTTTATTTCAGGCTTTGTTGGAAATCTTGATCGGATCAGGATTAGCGATAGGACCTGCGATAGGCAGTGGTTTGTACATGGTGAGTGAAAATTGTCATTGCAGTATATATTGAGTTTTTTCACAAGCAATTTTTTTTTTTTTAAAGGCTGGCGGGTATCCGGCGCCATTTGCGTTTCTTGGTGCTTTACTGCTCTGCATCGTCGGAGTGTTGTATGTGACTTTGCCCTCTGTTCGTAAGTTTTGCTGTTTCCGAACAAAATTTTGTTTCTTTCTTTCTTTTTGAATTTTTTCTTTGACGCTTACTTGTTGGCTACAGAACCCGTTTTGGAAGATGACTCCAGTGTTGCCGAGACTTATTCCACGGTGAAAGTGCTCAAGTCTTTCTCGGCCACGCTGATTTGCATGACCGTCCTGGGAAACGCGCTTGGGATTGCTTATCTCATTCCCATCCTCAGTCTTCACTTGGGCACGGTACTTGACTTATTCTTTCCGAATACAGTATATCCAAAAAGGTTTCGATGTATTTTTGTAAACGCTAACTATTTGCTGTTAATGACAATTGCGGATAGATTTTGATCGTCTGAAAGAGTATATGCTAAGCTGATGAAAATACAGTTGAACCTCTCAGAGTCACATTTGACGGGACTATTGTAAAAATCGACTCACAGAGCTTCGATTGAGGGAATTTGACTTCATTTAGGTTAGTTAATTAATGAAATTCATTTTCTTGCCAAATTATTAGGACTGATGATTATTCATAGTCGCCCCACACGTGCTGCAAAATGTCTGATCCCTTTTGGAGAGTATAACAAAAATAATTCGCACCTTTTTCTGGAAGATGTTTCTGGAATTTAGGCCCATATTCAATTTATAAAAGGCCTTAACAAATTTGACTAAGGGAGGTTTGACCCAAAAAGTTGAGTTAGGGAGGTTTAAACTTAGTTGAATTTAGGGGAATTATTTAGAAATTAACAGAAGATCTGAATTCTGAAGGTTTCAAAAAATAAGTGAGATTGAACTTGGAAAGTTCCTGCTGTAGTGTGAAGTGTTCAGTAAAAGTAATGAATGTTTTTATTTTTCATTCAAGTCATTGTACTGTATTCGTGTTCCATAAAAAAAAACGATTGCGTGAACTTTGTGCCAATTTTCTAATTTAAATTGTATGTAAGAGTGAGGCTTTATACATCATTGCATTTACAGTAGTAGTCATCAATGCATCAACAGAGAAAAATTAAAGGTATAATTTACTTCTTCAACTTTCTTGATTCCTATTCGTTTGGTCACTGGAATGCAGTGTTGAAGATTAATTTTTTCGCATTGGCCAAGATTTTTATGTTCACGTGAAATTCATGAAGGGCTATAGTTCCATTGAGCGTCATAATGAAAAAGTGGACCAGATTTCAAATTTTTTGATTATATTTCAATATTTGTTTAAGGAATTTTCTCTGATGCAGATGATATTTTTTGTATTAGTTGGGAGTGGCGGAAGAGAAAGCCGGATACATGTTCTTGTGTCACTTGGGCATGTACGCCTTGGTGGCGCCGATTTCTGGTCATTTTTCGGACAAATACCCGAAAAAGAGGTTTGCCATCATCGGGTCTGGTTTACTCCTGTTCACTGCCGGAACTTTGATCATTGGACCATCTCCTTTTCTTTTGGGCATTCTCCCTCAGTGAGTTATTTGTTCATTTTCTTTTCGTTTTTGTATTCTTCCTGTTCATATTCGAATGGAACGTTTTTTTATTGAAGGAATCTGGGAACAACGATAGTCGGTCTCCTCGTGATTGGCATGGGATCAGCTTTTGCGCTCGTGCCCACCTTTCAGTCTCTCATCACGTGCATGATGTAAGTTTAATTATTCGTTTTGAATTTTTTTTATAATTAAATTAGGAGCAGGTGTTCAACTGTGATCAATCCGTGCTAAATTTGATGAACCCTGGTTTTGAAAACTTCCAGACTTTCTTTTTCGGGTCGCTGCCTATATAATTGCCATAATTTTACAAAAATTTATTTGAATTTCTTCATAAACTGTTACGAAAGCCTTTTTCGTAGTTACGTCATACTTTTTAAATGAGATTTTACTGTATTAAGTGAACTTTTAAAAGTATTGGAACGCCAGGATTTGAAATCTCAAGGAAGAATTCTTTATATTCACATTGAAATAATTTTGCCTTTATCGTTGGATCCTTGAAAATCGATTATTCAAAATTGGTTGTAACAAGTTTCTATCTTGATATCCGTGTGTAAATGAAAAAAAAAGATGAATTGATTTACGTTTAATTTTACGAATTGAGGAAATGAAAACATGCCCGATCAGGTCTAATTTTATTTTCTCTTGAGGGCTCCTGCCTCAATCCTGAAATAACGTCTATCCAATGTTTCATTGACAAATACTGTACATTGAAAAGATGGCTGGTTGCAGTCAGAAAGATTGAACTTGAATAGTAATTGCAAAGGCTTGCATTATTTTTTGAATTGATCCACGTTATGCACAGAAATATTCTTGAGTTTTAATGTGAATGTTGAACGATGCAAATTAGAGATTTAAAATTTTTGTATGTACTGGACGTTATTTTCGAAAAGTGAAGGACCATTTTCTCTCTCCTTTTCTTCCAGAAATTTGGGTTATTCCAATAATTTGGGTACATATGCGTTCACTGGAGGTCTTTGGAATGCTGCTTGCGCACTTGGGTGAGTATTTCTCGAAGAAGTTGCCCATTTGTTGTGTTTTAAATGGATTGAGACTCTCAATCTAATCTTTTTCAATCCTTCATGACAGAGATATGATTGGTCCATCGTTGGCAGCGACAACTATGGAGTATTTGGGATTCCCGTGGTCGACCACAATTTGTTCGTGCATATTATTGGTCATTGTGAGTAGCAGAATGTGGACTTCGAAAATTCCCTATTTATTGATCTGAAATGTTCATCTTTTCACACGTCAGGGTTTGTTGTGTGTGTATCGCCATAACGTCGACCGTCCCGAGAGGAGCAGACGATTTTTGCAGCCGAGGACTAATTCGACGAACGAGACAGCGCCACTTTTGCATTGAGTACATTCCGTTTCTATGTTTTTTTTTTTTTTGACGTAATTTCGATGACGATATTCGACCCCTTTGACTGAAAGTAACTGATTTCTTGCTGATTCTTGAAATTGTGACGGTTTATTTTGTACACTTTTTCTTGTCCTGTTCAGTTTTTTTTTTTTTACAAATAAGAACATCGATTCGAAAGATTGAGCCAAAATTTTATTTCCGTTTTCAATTCAATCTTTGAATGAGCCTGGTCCTGTATACATTCCATTATTTATCATAATCGTAAAACGTACTTTTTAAATTGTCACACTTCGGCAGAAATATTCGAGCAGTTCACAGAAAAACATGTAGATCTTACTAAATAATCCATAGGCGTTTTCACTACATTAATTATTCGAAATTATTTTTTATCCAAATAATTACTTGGCAACAAAACAACGTCAATAATAAAGTGAATGTACGAAGTATAAAATTAAGTTCCTGCGCAGGGCCTGCCACAATGGTTTTTGGAACAACTTTTGCATTCACTTTTTTTTAGGAATAATTGGTAACATAAAGTACTAATTTGCAGAACATAATTTTGATCAGTTCTTTTATTTTATCAAAATTAATCATTTTTGAAGAACTTCTTGCGGATGAACTAAGTTTAATCGGCAAGGGTATTTTCCTGTACTAGTGTTCAATTTTGATTCACTTGAATAATCGTTGAAAAGTTGGAGTTTTTCATAAAACTTTTTTCGAGAACATTCGCAGCTATTTGAAAGACGAACTAATTTTGAAATTGCTACAAAATCTTTTTTGGTTCCAAAAAACGTTTTCTGTACAGTCGGTTTTTCGGAATGAAATGATTCAAATGTTTTCATGCTTCACATCGCAGGTTAATTTTTATTGAACGAAATTAATTCGTAAGTTAACATTAATTCCGAAAAACATCTAAAGTCAATATATAGAAAAGTTATGTTTCCACATTGTAGAAGACCCTCTATGGAGAATTTTTAGTGTACTACCCATTACATTACCGTCGTCTGAAGATTAGTTTCTACTTGGGTTTTCTACCCTGGAGGAAAATTCCGACTTTCGCTAAGGAAAAAATTGTACACACGTATGACTGTTACGCGCTTGTCAATTTCACGTCAAATTTTGCCTGACTGGTAACTTTGCGCACATCCTAAAAATGGACAAATTTCACAGAGGACAGTTGGTCTCATTCCGCATGCATATACATTCCTATGGTAAGGCACTCAAATTTTCCATTTATTTTATTTGAGGATTTTTCTAATACTTGATTGAAAGGTCGAGTTTTTGTTTAAATTCGGAATGTAATATACTCAACATTTCTTGCTAATTCTCGCAAAAAATAAATATGCACCATGTCTACGTGTTGATTGATTATCCGCGAACACGTTGGGCAGAACACGACAACGACTAGATTGGATTCGAAAAATTACTGGCCATTCTTACAAACGTAGCACGATTCAAGTTGGACAAATGTTCTTTGACCTTCTGCTGAGTACTTTAGGCGAGGGATGAAGCTAAAGTGGGTGCCAAGCATAAAAAAAAAGACCAAAAGAAAAGACGTACTTTTTCGCTAAAATAAAAAAAAAACACCTTACGTCGTCTTAATGACGCAAATCGGGGTCATTGAGCGGGTCGAACTTGGGCTTGCGTTCGGGGGTTTGTGGCGCGGGGGTGATGCGGAATGGCTTGTCCTCCTCCAAACAGCACGGCATGATGTATCTCCCGGGTCCCATGGCGTCCGACCGACCGAACAAGAAATTGGCGAATACGAGCAGGAAACTGTCCAAGTCCAACACGTACTGACCATCCTACATACAGAGAGGGGTCAAAAAACGACGCATCAATTTTGCATTACACCCATGGCGTCCGACCGACCGAACAAGAAATTGGCGAATACGAGCAGGAAACTGTCCAAGTCCAACACGTACTGACCATCCTACATACAGAGAGGGGTCAAAAAACGACGCATCAATTTTGCATTACACACTATATTCATATTTTGCAGGATAAGAGACAAAAACAGATTCAAAAAGGGTGGGGCCCCGAGATGCGGACGTAATTGATGCTATAGGGCCTTGTCCCTATGTCGGAGCGTCCGCATGCCACATCTCGTTTTCCCATACATTTCAATGGGAACATATTTGATTGATTAGTAAAAATTGTATACATTTTTGTTCCTTAAAGTTAAGATGCAGGAAATAACCCTACACTTACTGCTGATCTTAACATAAGCTCTTCAGTTAATATTGTTCAAGTAATTTAATAATGAACCATACTCCCAATTTTTGTGAATGAAAATAGCTGAATTTTGTAAAAGATGATATTATTTAGAAGAAGAAGTAAATTTTTCAATTGTTCAATTGGAATTCTAGAAAAATATTTACATTTCAAGACATCGTCCTAATATTGGGCAGATTTAATTTATGTCGGGTTCCCCCATTAAATATTGGGTGCTTTGGGGATTCTAATACACACAAGAACCCTACAGTATATATTTATTTTTTATTTGAACACATGTGACTAATTACTGTGCTTCCAGTTCTTTGTTCATCTGAATGTACTCACCCCGGTCATAGACAGATATCCCTGCTTGGCCATCTTATGCGCAGCGCTTGGAGCGACACCTAGGAAGCATGAGTAGAAATCTCGGAGCTCCGCCACGCTCAATCGCCCATTGCCTTCGCACCGAGAAAGAGAGAGAGAGAGAGAGAGAAAGGCACGTCGCTGCATTGCACAAACTTTCTTTGGCCAATCAAAAGGGCGAAAAAGTTATTTTTCTCCCAATGCATACCTCGTCGATTGATGGTTCTGAAAAGTATCTTGACGAGCAGCAAGATCCAGTCTGGCAAGCGGTGCACAGCAGAGCCCGAAGTGAGCACGATTTCTTTCCAGGACTGGAGCCAGGATGCATGGCCAGCTTGGTCTTCATGGGCTTGAAGTGAGCCCAGATCTCCCGGTGCATGTCCACCACAGCCACGAAATCCTCGTGGTCCGGGGTCCAGTCCGTGTAATGCCTGATTTTCTGCACATCAATGGGAACGTCGTGTTAAAAATATGAACACAATCCAGGTAATATCATTTTCGTTCCTTCACGCAAGGCTTATTTCAACAGACGAAAAGAAAATTCTGTCATCCCGGAAATTTTTTATCGTGTACCCCACTTACTTTTCCTCAAACATAGAAACCGAAAAGTGGGGTGCGTGTCATATACACAAGTACGAATATTTTCTGCAAATTTTTTAAAATCATGCGCGTTGTCTTATTTATATCACATTAAAGATTGAGTAAAAAAATTAAGAGAAAAATGAAATGCATTCTAATGCTCCTTAAAATTGAGTATATAAATGGGTGCTGTATATTTACTCAATTAGATTGTATAGTGCGAGGGGCTACACATTTCTCCGCGGACTCATTTCAGCAAACAAGGGGTAACACGGTTCCGCTCGGAATTGCGTAGTAGATGGGGACTTAAAATGACCTGAACACCAGTGATTTAAAAAAAAAAAAAATTCCTCATGTTCTACGGTATCCCAGAGGCTGGGCAGACATTTTTTCAATGTAATTGCAGCCAATTTGCTCACACTTCTCAGCCCTTTGATCCATGGTATGTGTCGAAAAAGAAGCAGCGGGGACAATACTACCCAAGCCCAAAAGGCACGAGTCCATCATCCGTTGCCCGGAGGAATCGGGCCTGAATGTCCTGAAACCACTACCCCACTTCTCTCTCCTCTCACCTGCCCCCCCCCCTGACTTTTGACTCTTTCCAGAGCTGATGGAGCCCTTATGAGAGGCAGACACTTCGAAACCAGGGAAGATAAGCTTGTTGTTCCTGTTCTGCGTGCTGGGAGGTTCAAAATTTAAGTGCTGTACAGTACTGAACACTTCAAGGCCTGTCTCAAGACTCTCAACATATGGATCAAAAAGGTCTGGCAAGTGCGAGCAGAATGGTGATGATTACGTTGAGAAGGTGTCTGCCCAGCCATTTGGAACTATAGTGAACATGAGAAGAATGTTTGAAACAATCCCTGGCGTTCAGATCATTTCAAGTCCGCATCGACACGATTCCGCGCGGAAGCGTGTTACCTCCTGTATGCTGAAATGAGTCCGTGCGGAAACGTGTCGATGCGGACTTGAAATTATCTGAACACCTGGGATTGTTTGAAAAACGTTTTACACATTTCCCCGCGGACTCTCGATTCCGCGTGGAACCGTGTTACCCCCTGTATACTCGAATGAGTCCGCGCGGCAATTAGTCCGCGGGGAAATGTGTAACCCCTCGTAGATGCATACCGACACTGTCATACGCACACCACATTTTTAAAAGTTACAAAATACAGAAATATTTACGAAAAGGAAAGAAACCGATTTTTTCTTCCAACACTCTTTGGTTCAAAAAGGTTGAAAAAGTAAAATTATATATACGCAGCACCAGCATAGGCACAGACTTCCGGAGTCTGGTTCCACCGGAAGCAAACCGCATCCCTTGGGTTCCAATCAAGGCTTCGGAGGTTCTCCCAAGGGGCACCCACACCCACTCATATATACACCCACACATCATGTACATAAACTGTACATGCTATATACACAGCATATACAGCGCTGACAATATTGCCCAACCGAGTGACACGCAGAGACATGTGCAAAACTGAGCAATACCCGACTGAATATTTCTTTGCAGAGATTGCAGAAATATAGTATGCCTGTAGATGCAGAAACAGGGTTCCCTTTGAGGCCTGTCAATATGGCACACATTCCACATACAGTGAGTAACCAATAAACAAAACTGATCCATTTCTAGCAGCCGTATGAGATTTGTCAAGTGAAACACAAATTTGCTCACGTTCCAGGTGACAAATTATTACAGCAGTTTTGGGCAACTCACAAATCATCATTGAACAATTTTGGAATTTCTGCGCATTTCAGGAAGTTTTTCTTGTCTTGTTTTTTGCCACATGAAAAAAACACACACACAATGGAGAAAATGGTCCATATTTGTCCTATTACCGTATTTACTCAAGTACCACGCACACCTTTTCTCTCAAATTTCAGAAGGAAAAAAGGGGTGTGCATCATAACCCGGTACAAAATTTGCAAGAAGTTTTAGGAAGTTGTATGTTAATTATACTTGATTATAATTGAGAAATTTGTGACAAATTTACCGAGAAAACTTTTTTTTTTTTACTGAAAAATGATCAGATTTGTGTTCAATTCATGTCTAAAGTCAATTTTTTGTTTTTATTTTCAAAAATTTGTGGTTTTAGAGTCACTGAAAATGGGGTGCACGCATTACTTGAGGATACAATTTTAGCCAAATTTTGAACTGAAAAACCCCTGGGCGCCTTACTTGAGGGCGCAGGGTACTCAAGTAAATACGGTATTTCTTCAAAGAGATGGTGAAACAATCTTTTCATCAATACTGTGCAGTACAGTGGACCCCCAACTTACAATGGGCCCATGTTACGTCAGTTTCAACTTACAATGCTTTTTTTAAATAAAAAGACCCCCAACTTACGTAGGGGTTTCATGATACTGTACAACAGCTTCTGAGGTTTTTCAGCACCCTCCCACCAACCATTTTTTTGGTGCCATGCATGCACAAAAGGTTTTCCTGTGAGGAAGTGAGTTTTTTTGTGCCAAGGTTCATTCCTATAACCAGATTAAACAGTGTGAGATGGTGCCATGCACAGGAAATAAATTGTCCTTAAGTTTGGACATTGCTGTGTTTGGAGCATTTTTTAAATTTTGTGTGTACTATGTACAGTTCATTTCATTATTGCTGAATAATTGTGTTTAGGAGGGATTTTGAATTTTGTGTGTTCAGTACTGCCCTGTGCATTTAATTATAGCTGAATAATTTTGTTTAGGAGGAATTTAAGTTTAGGAGGAAATAGAGGAATTAAGAAGATGAAATATAAGGGTAATTTTAGTTTAATATTTTTTTTGGGAACAAATTAATTTTTTTATAATGTAACCTTAAGGGAAATTGGGTTTCAACATACAACGGCCCCATGTCACGACGTCCATCCTGGAACAGATTGATGACGTAAGAAGGGGGCCCACTGTATAGAAAAGTCAGGTGATGATATGATACTGTACCTGAAATGTTCAAATGGGTAGCGCTCAGTTTTCCCCTGATGGCGCTCAATTCGGCTATGGCCCTTTCGACCTCGTACCCACTCTCATATATGCAGCACTAAGGCAGTGGAATGCGCAGTAATATGCGAACACTAAACTAGGCCCCCCAGTTAATCCAATTGTTCTTCCCGACGGCTTTTGTACAGCTGACATTCCCCTTGGGTGACCTGACGTCCGCACCCTATACTGTAGTAGAACTATGTGTATATATACACAGAGGGGCACAGCACAGATGCGGACGAACAGTAATTACATCTCAGAATGTGTCCATTCGTCAAAACGTCCGCGTATTGGACCATACACAAGGGTCATGTTTTCCCATCATAGACTCCAAGTAAAGATGAAATTTTTGATCACTTCTCATGTTTGGTAAAAAGAAAAAAATTAATTCTTGCCAGTGCATCAAAAATTCAATAAAATGTTTTTAAAATTAAAAAACTGTGCGGAATTAAGCAAAAATATCTTACAGTTGAAATAAATAAATAAAAAACGCAGAACATCATTAGACTGTACACTGGCGATGAACAACTCTAAAAAGATAAGCACCAAATTAGCCTCTTTCAGAAAATTAAATTTAAAACAATTTATTAAAAAGTATATTTTGAATTTTTTCATATAGAAATATAACCCCAACTCTGTAAACAACATTTGTTTACACCACACTTGATTTTCTGTCTTTTTGGCATTATCAAAAGTTATAAAAATCATACAGTATTTCCATTGTTTTGAATTTTTCTGGAAATTTCGACAAAATGTCCATATCTTGGAATTGTCCAGCTACTGCATGGGGCTCATTATTCCTTTATTCCATGATTAAAATTGGCCACACATCATGGCCCCACTGTATTGCATTTATATGTGCAATTATAGTAACAATGAGGACTAGACACCCCTTAGAGTAGAAATTTTACATATTTTACTCAAAATAAACAGCTACATTTTACTGTATAGGCATGCACAGGTCACACCGTCACAGTGATATGTAGCATGAAACACTTCTATAACAATAAGTCACATCAACCAAATGCCAGAAATTCCAGCCTGCAGCATATAAAGCCAAGCTTAGTATAAAGGGTACTCCATGAAGATAAATGACGCATTTATTGAAATATCTGCATAGGAATTGTTACGAATGCGAAAAAACTATACGCTCAGGAATTTCGCCAAAGTGCGATATTTGATTGTGGTGAGCTTTTCTCACCAGGCACCTTTGTGGTGCATCCTCTCCTCGAAAAACCCACTCATGCATAATACCCAAAAGGGCAGCCATGCATAGTTTACGAATAATAATATGCGTATCTTGAAACAGTGTTTCAAGACTGATGCTTATCAGGTAATGTAAATTTTACCCTTTCAGTCAGGAGACCCGCATATTCCACAGATTCAGTACTTTCTCAACCAAGTTTCGAAAGCAATGAACTGTATATCATTAAACTCTTGCCCCTAAATCTAGGACCCACAATTTG
>CAJPEX010003460.1:0-12537 GCA_905338405.1 Notodromas monacha
GTGGAGAATCCGGGCAGCGGAATGCGTCGAGCTTCGGGGCTGTGTTTGGTTATTCATGCGGAATACGTGGACGGAATAATCCTGAGTGCTGAAATTTTCTTTTCCTTATCATCATATTCTTTATCTTTTTCTTGTTCTTCTTCTTCTTTTGATACTGCACCCTTGTCCATCTTTTTCCTCCACTTGATTTTCCATCCTGCGGCGATCTGGTGTAATTATTATCATTTTATTGAGAGAAAAAAAAATTATGGTGATCCGTTCATTTAGGCTCTGGATGGAGAGAGAAGCTGAAGAAATCGTCTAGTATAACTGAAAAAGTCATCAGATTTTTATTATCCGTCAGAGTTTCTCGATCTTTTTGACCCGAAGATCCCCTTTTCATTTAAAAGGCTTATTTTGCTGGGTGCCCTGTAGAAATTAGAGTTTGCATATCGGAGCTCTTCTGGCTTATCCCTCGTCTTGTAAATACCTGTGCATATTTGGTGATAAAGAATACAAGTATATTTCGTCTACGTTTATTGTGACACCTATATTGGGCACCCGCATGTAAACCCCCATTCTTCTTTAAAAATAACTTATTTAACAGTAGCTATGACGAAGATGTCCTTTATTAAATTTATTCTAAAATCCACGAAATCTTCGTAAATTTTACGAGAAACCTGTGTTTCTCCTTAAAAAAAAAAAACAAATTAAGAATCTCAGTCATTTGTTCTTTTTTATTAGGTTCCATTTTCTCGGTCAATTTTGTTATTGGTACACATGTGGATTCGGAAATTTTTTTTGGTTTATTCAAGCTTCATTTTAAGGCCTAATGAATAGCTGGAGAATCACACAAAGGCTGGATTTAGCATAGAATTTTAATTTTACTTCTTTGCCATTTTGCTCTCCTTACTTTTATTCCGGTGCTGCATTTTCCTACTCTCTCTTTCATTCTTAATCGGATTGTGAATAAAGTGCAGTTCTTTTAGGATCTAGAAGAAGTAGGACAGGAAGTTTTACTATCTTTCATTGGTATGAATAATCTTGATGCAATGCTGTTCGAGCTCACAAATTTAAAGACTTTTCGCTTGATATCTGAGCCCAGACTTGAATATCTCTGATCACTCATGAGTCATGATTCTGATCTGTATGAGTGACCTCTTTATTGTTAGAGTGAGAGCGAGAGAGATAGTATGTGTTTTTTATATACTGTAGCTATATTCCTAGCTAATTTAAAATTTAAAAAAAAGCTAGGACAGGCATTACTGCATCTAAATTACAGTGAAAATTCACACCTGATATTTTCCCGTGCCGCTTATAATTTTTTCCCTCAGTTGAAGAATGTCACACATCGAAGGATGTCTTCAAAAGAAATCTATTTTCTGGTTTACAAAATTTATCAGGCTTGATCGTGATATAATTCTTTGTTGTGTAACACTGAATGAACTTGACAGATATAATCGTGTCTGCTAAGATCGATCAACCATACGGAAAAATAAACTGCTCATTACCACACCCCTCTTTTTATGTGAACTGGTCTGGGTAACCTTTATTTTATACCCGTGCTTGCGTTGTAAAAGGCTCGGGGAATGGAGAAAAGCGAATGTTTTGACAACTTTAGAGCCCAATTCGGGTCACAATCCACTTTCGTATGTAAAGGGTTACACAACCCTTCTAACCTTAGTGCAGGGGTAATTCCCGGATGCGTTTCAGTCGAGATTGAAATTAGGGAAGGGCAGATACCGAGGTTTCCGGATGAGTTTTTCTGCATCGGGTTCGTGGCAAAAGCTTCGCGTGACACCTAGTCTTTCTTTTGGAAGCACTCTAGGCGATGTTCTGTAAATCTCATGCAGATAGCGCGATATTCTTACTTCCTCAATACAGTAATGCGTCCAGAATATGAGCCGTTTTCATCTACAATATCAAGTACGGATGATGATTGGAATTCGAAAACAAAGTCAATTTCAAAACTTGCCGAACTAGAAGTCATCCGCAACAGAGAACGCCGAAAATCTACGGTTTGCATTTCTACTTACATTTATGCGCAACTATACTTGAGGGGTTATTCAATGAGCACCTAGATGTCGCTATATACATATTACTTTGCCATCTTTCTTCCCGTTCTCGTGCTATCGACGAAACGCTGAAATGTATGTAACGAAGAAAAGATATAACGAATAAAGCACAATGCGAGTAATCTAGAACGGATTTTTCATTTTGATACATTTTAGGAAAACCTTTATAATGTTCTCCAAAAAGTGTTGTAATGGAGTCGGAATAATTCCCGGGGTATATGTTCCTCAGGAGTAATTTTGAAGGAAAGACAAGCCTGCCATGAACGAAAAATCAGCGTAATTCATAATTTCCACGTCATTCATTTCCTTTCCTTGAGGTCCGAAATTCACGAATGTGACGTCTTCGTTTGCGAGACTCGGATCAGCGGGGAGCATCGCCATCTTCTTCTCCGAGCCACGTAATAAATGTTCTGTAATGATGAAAGCAGACACTATATATGAGCACTTCGCCTGTTGACATAAATCTCGACTTTGAAAAAAGGAAAAAGGCACTTTTTGATTTACAACTTCATCAGAAGATCTTATGCTACTCTTGCCTCCAACTGCGTTTGCTGACATCGCTATATACGTGACGCATGATTTGCGCCTTGGAGTTCTGCAAGTAAATCGCTTCCTTTGTGTCTTGAACGGTTGCTCGAAATGAATGAGGAATTTTTACTGTGCCCCGTTTGAATACATTTTTTTCCACGGGTACATTCCAGGGCAATAAGAATCCCGCTGCATATTTAATCACGTACGTTTCATCACGGACGAGCACAGGAATGAAGAATGCTTGTGCCGAAGTTGGGAGTAATTTAAATTATCATAGCAGTAATAGCACAGACAGTATTTAGTCTACAGTATATGCATATCATGAACATAAGTCGTATGCGAAAGAGGAAAAACTTACGAGCAATTTTACGGTTTCTATTTTTTTTTTAAATTAATTCAAACAAAAATGAATATAACCCGTAAATTATTAACTCAAGTCTATACGCACAGAATGAAACATTTTGTAAAAATCGAGTTAAGAGCGTTCCTTCAAAATTTTTAAAAATGTAACTGGATAATTTTCTTGCTGCAGGTACATTCATGAATTAACGGTATTTTCAGATGTTTGAAGTTGATTTACTTTTAAATTATCAAATGGTAAAGAGTACCTGGAAAACGAACTTCCAAGTCAAATGAATACAATTGTCCTGCTATACTCATTAAATATCAGTATTTAGAATTCGGGTTGGATTTTTGGAAGTTCAATTTTGAGAAAAAATGTCGTCGATTTGAAGCTTCCATTAGACGTGAGAAAGTGAAAACATCATATTTATTGAAAACACGACTCATTAAAGGAAACTCTTATCATTTCTCGCAACTTTTGCATAATTTCCGGAGAGAATGTCCCCGCCGAAACCCTTGAAAACTGATCATGCTCATTTTAAATAATTAGAAAATGTTCAATTTTCAGAATCATCCTCTCAGTAGTAGGCTTTGTAAAAAATCTAAGAATTTTGTCAGTATCCTAATTGTTTCAAATTGAAAATGGTATTCATCTTGACGATTTCATTGGAAAGACGCATAGTGTGATTAATTTTTACTTCCGTTTGAGGAAATCGTGACTTCCATTAAATGTTTGCGTAAACACCATTATTCCTTGACGGCAAAAATAGCGCAATCACATGCCAAACGTTTTCAAAATGATTTAGCACGCCTTCGAAGGGAATCGAATCGCTAAGAATTTTCAGAGAAGTGAATATTACATATCACGAATGAAAGAACTCGACGGAAGAGATGAATGTTCGAGGCGTGTAGGTTGCAATTTTTGTAATTATCTTCGCATGTCCGCCATTTATTCATCAAAATTTCGGGCTCCGGTTGGACAAGCACTCGGCAATTATGGCGCCTGCAACTTCCATTCCTGCAAAAATCCTCGTGCTTGGCAATCATCGGGTCGATGGGTGGCGTGCGAAACTCAGTCGCGTCGCATGCTCTATACCCGTCGATCTTCTCCATCTTTCTTTTCTAGAAAAATAAAATAAATAAAATTACCACGGAAAAAAAGAGGAAACAGTGGACCAGGAATGAGAATAAAAGACAACCATGACGTACAGACAAGGGTACGAGATTATTGGTAGGTAAATTGTATTTCCCGACGACGCACTTCATAAATTATTCGTCGCGGTCTTCAATTCCGCGTCTGTAATTTCGCCCGCGCGCGGCTAATTTCCGCCCCGCAACTCCCGGAATTGCACTTCGGCACGGAAAAATCCCTCTCGTACCCTTTTCTTTTCTTTTCTTCACTTTATTTTGTTTAGCCATCATAGTATGTTTTCTTCTTTTGCTTCATTATCGGGAGAGGTAATTTGCGAGGTAATTGCAGTATAACTGGGATTGCATCTCCCCGACCAACTTTACTTTATTTTTCGTTCTCGCGGTTCCAAATGTTCTGTGCGCGTGCGAAAAAGCGATGCATCGTCAGGTTTTGCTTTATGGGCAGACAAAGAAAAAAAGAAAAATCCTAGGCTTCTCTCGACAGGAATATATGGCGACTGTTTTTACGCTGATTGTTGCTCGAATTGCAGCTCCTGATGAGTCTTTAGGGAGAAACTACCGATCGATAATAATGACCCCAGTTTGAACCAATTGCGCCTACCGTTTTTTGCGGTATTTTTACTGATGACTCGATGATGTATAGTGAAGAAAGAAAATGGACCCGCAAAACTATTATGCTGAATTTGTTTTTGGTTAACTCTGAAACAAAATTTCTTAAATGCATATTCCTGTCCTCGAATTTTTTTTCAGTAATGTTAGTTTTGTTCTATTTTTTGGGAACTCTTTCCGATTTTTACAGCATCACAGAATGATGCACTCGTACTTCATTTTTGTATTCAACTACTGCTTCCGTTAAAAATATCGTTTTCATCATGAATTTAAATTTCGCATGTAAATGAGACAAAAAACATGAGACAACAGCGACTGGATGGAGTTGTCTAAATTCAATCTTGAGGAAGGAAAGAGGTCTGTTTAACAAAAAACAAACAATTCAGGGACAAATTCAGTCATGTGATGAGTTAATACTCAGATTTTTCCACGAAAGGGTACATATTGCACTGTACTGCAGATTACAGAATCACATGAATTTATGACCAAAATAATTGAATTTGTGTCTTTTTGTGACATTTCACAGAGTGGATCACGCTTTATTCGTGTTTTGTCAGCTTTTTATTCAATATATAATGCTTTTTTTTTACCGCGGTCCACGGTTATTTCTTTTTTTTAGATGACACAAAACTTGAAGCTATTCGCGCTCGACCTGTAATTGCTTATGTTGCAAGTTTCGGCTTTGACTTTTCAACAAAATCGTCGTCAAAACTAGCTTTCTTCTCTTTTACATCGTGAATGGAAGATCTTTTTTCGATTCTTTAGTAGTTTTAAACTCGATTTTTTCCATTTTAAGATACTGTACATAAATATACAGTAAAATATAATTGAACATAGTTTCCAGGGTTTTGTGCCGATTCGGAAGCACGAAGAAAGTTCCAGAAAATTCTGCGAGTCTTCGTCACACTCCCGAAAATGCTCGCGAAAAGATTAGGAGCACGCAGTGGGGAAACGTCGTGTTGTGTCAGGAAACTGTGCCAAGAAAATCCGGTCAGTTTCTTCCAGCGTCGAAGCCTCTAGCTATTATTATTCCGTTCATCTGTTTCCCTGTTGTTCTTGTCGTCCTGCTGCTGTCCTCTTTTTTCTCTCTTTCTAATTTTTTTTTTCTTTTTGAATCTCTCTCCATGTCGAGTTCTCGTTGCACCACAAGCACCATCGCGCCGCCATCGCCACCCGTTTCCGCCCCCGCGCGCCCAGAGAAACTCGCAACATTCCGCTTGTCGCCGTAAATCTATCGCGGCTGATTTAGGAACGCTGTTACTGCTATCTGCGAAGATCGCTTCTCATTCTTCTGCTCCCTCTTTTTTTTTCTTCTTGTCTTCATTTCTTGGTGGCTTATGCTCTTACAGGAAAAAAAGAAGGGGGTGGGTGTGTGGGGGGGACACGTCAGTGGTGTTGGCGGTGACGAGGGCTGGCGGAAGACCTGACGCGACACGAAGCGACTGTGATTTAATGTCCCGCGCGACGCTATTTCGAGGCTTTGCTCGTGGGGGCTTGTGCGCCTTGTTGTGTGGACGGAAGTCTTTCCTGCTGCTATTGCTGTTTTTTTTTGTTTTGTTTTTCCTTCCTTTTATGTTTTGTGTTTTTTTTAATTATAAAAGGGAATTTGAGTCCAGGTTGCTGGCGGACTCATATATGGGGCGCAAGGGTTGAATGGCGTGTCACGTGCTGCTATAGAGGTGTCTCGGGTTTGTTTTTCTTACCTGCTTGACAGCTTTGCAGTTGAGTTGACGCAGGAAGGCAGTAGGAAGGTGTTCCAATAGCGTCACATGTTTCTCATTAGAAGTTTTTTTTTTTTAAACATTCAACCTTCTTTACGCACAGAACTATTCCTCCCTAACTCTTTTATATTTGGACAGCTCTTAATTATATCCCCATTACTCACCTAGCAGCGAAAAGTTCAACGCAAAACGCAGTTATTATTGTTGAAGCTTTCAAGTCTTGTATAAGTCTGGATAGATGGCGAGGTTTTTTTGTTGTTCGGAAAACGTAAGTCAACTGTCCTCCGTGAATATTTGAGTGTAGATGCATTTAAAAGTTTTTTTTCTGGCTTTCACCACTTCCAAAACGTGACAGTATTCGCGTAAAATCCGTGTCTTCAACTCATATTCATCACAAGAAGAGTATCTGCACTGTATACTTGTTTCAACATTTTACAAAAATCATTCTAGTAAAACCAAAGGTCATTTATTAATCACTATACTGTATATGATATACCACCCGGAATTTGAAGTACTGTATATACATACTGCATGCACCAAAAAGCTGTAATTAAATTCGTTTTATTGCTCACCTGAGAAAACATACCCTTCTGACTCGAAGAGTTGACTGTTGAATATTTTATGACAAGAAATTCTTTAAACGGTGTCGGAAGGAAATAAACTCCAAAATGCTCACACACCCCCCCCCTTTCCCAACAAGAATACTTGAATTCAGTAATCAGAACTGCATTTCCTTTAATGATTAGACAGAACCATCTCCTGCATTTTATTAGAACAAAAATCGGTTCATGCTACTGCATGGCAAATATGAAGCTTTGAGAGGATCTCTCAATTTCGCTGAGTCAAGGGATCATTAGGGAACTCATGGAAAAAAAGGTACAATTCGCGAAGATTTCTAATGACAAGTTATATTATTCTGAACGACAAAAATTGACTACTTCTATAGTGTGAACATCACGCAGAACTCCGCGATAAACACATCCTGCTATTGTCAAACGTTTGATGCCTAATTTATTAATATTTCTCAAATTGACAATACTGTATTTCTTTACACTTACACGAGTTTCTTTATGCTTCAACTTGATCGGAGTGGTCCAGAAAACCTGTAAAAGATTTGTCGTCACGAATAGCTGCATCTTTTGATGGCATCTTTCATTTAAAGTAATAATCTAAAATGGGGCATTAATGCATGGCTTAATCTATAAATAACTGTTTTGAGGGTTTACTGCATATGCCATTACTTGAAAATGGGATTGATGAATCATTTTTTGTCATCAAAAGACGTGAAAAGTGGTACAGTATGTGACTTGTGAATTGCTACTGGAAAATTTAAATGCCGAAATGTGAGTTTGAAAGTGATACCCCGAGATGCGGACAAAATTGGTGCATCAAGAGTGTCCCTAAGTCAAATTTTCCCCAAGTCAAGTCTCGTTTTCCCTTAGACTTACATTATTTAATTTTTAATTGGTGTTTTATGGACAAAATACTCACCATGATTCCGTGAAAATAAAAATTGTCTTCCAATTGAAACGGATTCCAATCAATATATTTCAACACAATATGGACATTTGGGGAATTGAATTCCGAAACCTCTGTAGACTATAGAAATGTTGGCAGTCTCTGTAAAAATAACATTCAAGTGAAAAAGAGAGAAGTCCCTCTGTGCTGGCAATAATTTTTTAAAATTAGTTAAATGGATGGTAAATTGGTGAGAGAAATGCCCAAGCACTTTTCTTACATCAATTTTAGGGTTGGAAATATCTGTTTCTTGTAATTTGACCTGAAATTTATTTGCAATTGTATCACAAAATGTCCCTATGTTGAGGTAGTGTCCTCATGTTGAGCCTATTTTATTCATTTTTTCTGGTAAAATAAGTGTCCCTATGTCGAATTGTCCGCAGGTTGAGGTGTCCGCATGTGGGGGTCTCTCTGTATATACTGGATCTTTCTTTTCAAGTGACTCGTACTAATGAAGCAACTGCTTCCTTCTCTCTTGAAAATGTTTAAAAAGCTTAAGGGACGGAGTGCGTGTGATGCACTAGTAACGACTGCTGCGAAAATTTGCTATTCATGCGGGACGGTTGTTATTCCTTTTTTTCGCCAATTTTAGCAACAAAGATGCTCTTGCCAAAATATAATTTTTCGTTGAGAATCCGAGGAAGGAAGAAAGAAGTCGGCGTCGGGTGGGTGACTGAGGCAACGGAAGCCGGTGTCTTGACAAAAAAAAAAAACGCAGCGTGCAGAGGATGTTATTCTATGCCAGCAGGACGTCGCGTCGTTTCTGGCTCTGACCCAAAGCAACGGGTTCAGAGATTTATCGCTGCTGGTTGGCCAGTGGCATCCCGGGTTCTCATATGCCGAACGCGGGATTAGCTCGTTCCGGGTTTTGCCTTGCATCGCTTATATTCCTCTCTCATCGTCGCGCATCCCCCATCGCCTTTAGGAATGAATGCGAGGAATAATCGGGCTTCGCTCCGAACGGCTAGAAGAAAAAAAAAAGAAGAGAAACTGACGGGCGAAGGACAAAGCATGGCGTTTGTTCAATAATACTCTTTATTTCCACATTTTCTTTTTGTTTATAAGAATAAAGAGTTAGAAAGAAAAGTTTCAGGGTGTGCTTCTTCTCTCTGTTTCTGTCCATTTACAGACGACTGTATATATACGCAATAAGTCCATGGCATTGAAACTTCGGCATCGGACAAGATGTCAAGATCGCTACCCATAATTTTTGCTCGACAAAATTCACACTTTTTCCTGAAATCAAAAACTATTTTCCATCATTTGTTTCAATGAAAGAAAGTCATCTCACAAGGTACCATGAAAAAAAACCATACTCGAATAAACGTATTTCAAGATGAAATAGAGACTGAGACTTTGACACTTTTGTCGTTCTTATTATTGTTTCAGATCTGACGAATTCCTCGAAAACGGTGTCAGTTCTGATTTGACTTCTGACTGGTAAAATTTTTAGGAGGAAAATCCAGGGATTCTCCAATTTTGCAGATGTGACCTGTATATATGATCTGGGGATTATTATTTTTGAGATTTTTTTGCAAGGAATGTATTTTTAAAGTTACGAATTCTCGCCCCATGAAAATTATGTTCTAATAAACTTTACGAATGGCCCGCATGAAGTTAAGCTCATTGAAGATCCCGTGGAAATGAAAACAGTTTTATTTATATATTTTCGTGAAAATCAAAATGCCTTCGCATCATTTTCATCATTTTGTCTTTTATAATCTAGATTTGTTGATTTTATGGGTTTCCGCTTCAAAGAAAAGCGTCTGCGGACGTGATTCAAGTAATCAATGTCTTTTTTTTTAAATAACCGATGACTTTTCCTTGTACAGTTTCAGACCTGACTATACTCCATCAAAAATAAAAGAAACACAATTTAAAGAAAGCTTTGTGCACACCAACTCATCAGGAATATTTCAAATTACATATACGAAATAAGGGAAAACACCATATTTGAGAACTATATCCCTGATTGATCTTCCAGAGTTCGAAACATTAATCTTGGGCTTTCTTCGGAAACATATGGTGAAAATAACATGGCGGTAGAATACACAGCCAATTCGAAAAGCAGCGCAAAATTCCATTTTCACGAAAACAAAAACACCAAACAAAAAACTTGGCTGGAATCCATCTTTCACCTCTCGGATCTTTCGGAGGCCATTTCGTCCGAATCGCTCAAAATTTAGCATAAAAACGCTCCTCCGAGACGATTATTGCTATCAACGGGAAAACGCGTGGATTGATGGGAAATGTGAAAAATCATGAGGAAGTCGGCCATGCTGTTTTTTTTCCCTGCCACAGCGGCCGACAGAAGCGAAAATTGCCCCCTTCCGCGATGCATCACGGGTTTCGGGGCCATGGCGGCCCACCTGGCGGACGTCGGGTCATGATGAATGGGCTCAAATGAAGGCCGTAGCCGCGATCGTCTATCACCCACCACAGACGTACACAGCCCATACACGGTTACCTCGAATAAAAGCATTAAAGTATGCGTCTATAATCCCATTGTATCCCGCCTGATTCCCAAGGGATTGGAAAATATATAATGGATTATAGAGAAAATTGAGTTGTTGAGAAGCCGCTCAAATCAGGGCGATCTTTGTGCAACGATTTGATCTCTATATAGAGATGTTCTCGATACAACGACGCCTTTTTTCCTTTTATTGCCTCATATCAGAATATATTATCCACGAGAAAAACGAAAACTCTGCAGAAATGCTAATTGCCGTTTTGTTCTGAAGCATCGTTGTACAAAATTATACATGCATACAGGTTTAAAGGTCTTCCGGGCTCATCAAAATATTTTGCATGGAGAAGGATGTAAGAGAGGAAAATGGCTGAGATAGCATCTTCGTTTTCATTTCAAGAAAAAATACACACGAAAACAAAGTTGCATCAGTTACAGAGAGGCAAAAATAAAGGATCAGAGTTTCAGGTAGAAATTTGGCGCACAAAAAATTATCTATCTGTATACTGTATAAGACTTGCTCCCCAGTTTTCATTGATTCTTCTGAATCTGGAATTCTGACTGCTAAAATTTCCAAAGTATGATCCAGACAAAGGTGAATTCAATTGCATTTCATCTGTGTACAGTATTTGTTTCATTTTTATCTGAAACATCATGGCTCCTGATTCAACTATGACACGCATTCAAATTTTTAGAATTTTACAGCAAAATTCCATATTAGATTAGGACACGCATTCTAATCTTTGATCCAATTTTTGTGAAAGATTGTGCACATGACGCTGACGGAAATGCAAAATTTTTATAAGATTAGTTGAAAAAGTGCTTTCAGTCTCACGTTTTAGGTTTTTGAGATGACTTACTACTTAATGAAATGAACTGGAAACTGTCATTCATTACTTTTCCTTGTTCTTCCATTTTCAAACGGGGGATGGTGAAAACTATTTTTTATTTTAAATTCAAAATTTTTGCAATACAGCTTTCGGAAATTTTCATGATCCTAAAATTTCTTATGATTATCCTAGGTACCATCTTCCACGGGCAGTGAGAAGATCCTTGCTACTCGTCATTCATATGCCAAAATGACCTTGTCAATATTTTTGTTCGCCCTTTCGACAAAATTGACTTTCGAGAGTAGAATCTGACTACTGCAGGTGCATTAATTGTGTTGGAATCATGGCGCTAGATTGTCATCAAGAAAAAAAGTAGGCTGAGCTCAGGTTTTCTTGAGAAAATCTTTCGGTTTTTTCCAAAATGAACATCAATCAAAATTAATTTTTGAGAAGATAATACTTGACTGCATGAATATGAAGTTCATCTTGGCATGTCCTGATGTGCCCAAGCGAAAATTTATTTTTTTGAAGCGTTTGATGTTGAATGCTTGAATTGTCCTACAGAGCACAGACACAGTGTTGCAAGACAGTTTATCAAAACTCATCACCAAGCTCAAATAATAAAGCATTACACTTTATTGAAATGCTTTGAAAGTATGAAATTTTAGACAACCTAGAAGCTTTTCACGTTTGGAATATCCCAGCAAATAATTTGTTACAGGTATTGCTGCGCGTAACAGTTATGCATTAAAAAATGCGTTTGTTATGCATCACTGTTATGCCCAGCTTCTTCTGAAACGCCTTTCTTTTTTTTCTTTGTTGCTGTACTGACAGTTTTTTCTGAGATGCGTTCAGAATGCATTTTTAATGCATTCTGTAGTTACGCCTATACTTTAAACATTTTTGATGAGCTTTTCTTGAGTGTAGCAGGCAGGCGTTTCAAAACGCCTGCCTGCTACACTCAAGAATTTATATTTTTTCAGATTTTCCTGGGTGTAACATGGAGCATTTTGAAACGCTCTGTGTTACAACCAGGGAAAATCTGAAATAAACAGTTTTTAGCATTGTAACAGAAAGGCATTTTAAAACGCCTGCTTGTTACAACCAAGGGAAATCTGTAGAAATCAGTTTTTTGGGATTGTAACAGATAGGCATTTCAAAATGCCTGTCTGTTACAGTGCCAAAAACTGTTCATTACAGCTTTTCCTTCTTTGTAGCATGGAGTATTTTGTAACACCAGCCTGTTACATTCTTTAAAGTTATTCTTTATTTTTAACAGTATTTTTAACATCAAAATTTATATTTTGTGGTTT